>JASTWQ010000258.1:0-285768 GCA_035220615.1 Leptothorax acervorum | reverse complement strand
CAATGCAAGTAAATTGAAACAAAATTTAGAGGCAATCAATACACTAAATAAAAAAATGACATTCTTTGTTAACCAATAGGATGTTCGACCCAGGAACTTTCTCTTAACGTCAAAATGCAAAAAGGTTACATATTAAATTACAAATAAAAGAATTTTAATAACAAAGAATAACGTTTTAAATTGCCAAAAATGTCATGTAATTTAATTATAAAAGAAATAAATTAACAATACGTTAAAAGAACGTGTCTACAATATTTATAACGTTATTATATATTTAATATAATTGATTAACTATCTATACAATAATGTCATATATAATAATATTACATAACAAAGTAAAGCAATATGCGCTTAAAATTAATTATAAAGTTACTAAAGGCCTTACAAACGCGCATCATAGATATTGTATGATTAGTACATAATTATACGTACTTAATTATGAACGTAGGTATTTATCTTTAATTCAACTAATTATAACTAATTTTTAAAACAAATTTACAAAATATTCTTAGCATTCAATCAGTGTAAATTTTATTAATGTAAATTGTGTAATCCATATTTGGATCTTGTTGCGGGGTCCGCGTTTCTTGTCAACGGCCACGAGTCAACCCGAATATTCGATCCGCAACAGACTCGATCGCGCGACATCCCTATGTCAGAAGCATGTCATCTGCGTCGCGTACGCCGATTAGTTAAACGTCACGAAGCCCTCCTACGAGCCCGAAGGATCTCGAACCCAAAACCGGAGCTCTCGTCGGCAGAGTAGCGAAAGCTAGCGAAAGCGTCGGATTACTTCGTTGTCTCAGTTCGGTTTACAAGTATCGCTCCACCGAAATCTCAAGTCCGCAGAGTGCCGAGAGCTTTCCGCGATCGGATCACCTCCGCGGCTTATAGCCCGACATTCTCGTCCGCTGCTCTCCGCGGGAATCGAACGTTGTTCGTGTGCGGATCTCTCGGAGCCCCGCGACGGCTCGATTTGCCTGCGTTCCGCCTTTGTGCGTCGCCACGAGGCACCAACCATTGTGCAACGATCAATAAACCGACATTTGTGACGTTCAATACGTTTATTTCTGTCGCCAAATCCCGCATCCCTCGAACTACGAAATTTCGGCGTGTCCATCGGCGCGTGCTCCGGCATATCAGATAACTCAGGTTCGATCGCGTCGCCCAGCGGTCGCGTGAACCACGGCCGCTCAGCTCTCGACGCCTGGTCTCGCTCGTCGTACGAGCACCGATCGAAACGAAACAGAACTAAATATATCATAATTGCGATCGCAATATAAGAGTTATTTAACAACGTTCGTTGCGCTGGAGATCGCAAATGTGAACAAAAAAACTGTTTTTAATGACAATATTAATAATCAGTATGTATTCGTTACAATGTGTTCATTTTCAACATCGCGTGTTCTCGAGAAAAAATTAATTCTCATATATAATTATATATAAAAATGTCCATGTTTTCTTTCTTTTGAAAATAATTTTTGTTCATGTATATATGTATAAGAAAAATAATTGAAATATAATTAGAAAAACAATTTTTGCATTGTTTTTTACAAAAAATAAAATTATGATTAAATTATACAATATTTTATACATAAACATATACAATCATATTTTATGTACATTTATTTATTACATTTATATATAATTATATATCGACAATTATTTTATTTTCTCAAATTTTATTTTTCTGTAAAAATCAATGTGAAATTAATCCTCTTAATTATTCCTTAACTTCTTTCTTATTATGTTTCTTGTGTATATACGAACAGGGATTATACAAAAGAAAAGAAATAAATATGGCTAAATATTATATATAAAAAATTCTTTGCCGGTTTGTTAAGAAAGACACATTGTTCTTCACGCACGCTCAACTTATAATAGTAGTACGGATTCAATGATGTATACAGTACAATATATTACGAACATCGAAATTTTGAAGAAATTATGCGGACAGGAAAAACAAAAGTCTTTAAATTAAGCAAGTAAATTAATTAATTAATATTACAAAATTTGAGCAATGTTTGTACAATATAAATATTAAAATTTTAAAAGCATTTTTAAAAAATCAAAGATATTCAATAAACAGCTAAATGTAAAATCCTCTTATACTTGGTACTTCGTTGAGACTTCGTTTAATGCGCAGACGCGACCATTGCTTTGGAACACCTGGCACTGGGATGTATTTGGAAGTATAAAGAACATTCATTTCTTTGCTGGAACTCGTACGTACTAGTCGCTCTGGAGTTTCTGCGAAAATACACTACACATTGATCAAAGAGACTTATTTTAGATAGAAAAAATCAAGATGGAGCATAACTTCAATGAGGTAAGATTTTAATTTCCTATTTATTTATTATAAGATCTGCGAGAATTTTAATCCTAATAACTATTATAACTCGGGAATAATCACCTAATTCTTTTTGAGTAAACGCGGACCATTTGAGGTGATTTTTACAACCCAAAAGTCATTAAAAGTCATTGTTGTTAATTACATATTGTATGTTATTTATGTTAATTATATATTGTTGGTACTTAGGTACACACATATTGTATATTATTAATTTTTATGTATATGATTATGATTAGTATTTGAAAACGTTACGTAGGTATACATAGATTAAATCAATATTTTCTATAAAAAAGTAAAGAGAAATAAAAAAATATTAAACAAACAGAAAAAGCACATTAACTTAAGCGGCTTATTGTGACAAAATTTATAAAAAATAAAGATATGAATTAATAAAACGCTTTTGCATTGCGGGTTTCTGATAAGATTGCATATTTAAAGTTTCGTAAAGAATAGCTATTAGAACAAAATACATTATCTATATAATATTTATTTTATTAGCAATTTACAAGCTAAGTCACTATCATATAAAGTCATTTATGTGATATTAACACTTATATAACATTATGTTTGCTCTACTAAGAATATATAAAATTTTATATTTTTTGTTAATAAAACACAAACGCATTACATAGATACATTTATAAAAATTATTTTAAAACTTGTCATTTTCTAAGCATTTGCACATGTTTTTATTTAATTGTTATTTTACCTATTTTATATTACTGTTACAATAATGTATTATTATTTATTTATTATAAACATATAGGTGCTGATAACCATATTTAAACTTATGTTATTATTTCGACTCTATAATATAAAATTTACCCTACTTTATTAACTTTTATAACTTAAACGGTCACGTGGAGTAATCTCTACATTGTAGCAAGTTTCAATAGGTCGGTAACATAAATGTATAACAATAGGTCCTACATTCTTGCTATTGTACGGTCACTTGGGTTTTCGAAACCTTTGAATGAGAAGTAAATATGGATAGTGGATCGATAAAGAATACTGTGAGGTCATCTTTATTTCTTTTACGCTGGGATGTAAAAATCATCCCAGATAAACGTTCTCAAGTTGTCTGAATTATAACAGTTTATAACTTTATAATGAAACTTGATCAGTAGGTACTTAATAAAACTGTATTTGTTTTCTATGATATTATTACGTTCTAAGTATTAAGTCACAATTGATAAATAAAAAACTTTTTTTAAACTTTATTGTATTATAGACGTGATAATCCATCTATACCTACTCTCTTAAGGGATGGTACAATATCGTTCCGATAAAACATTCTTTCCGATCATTGTTAGAACTGGATCTTATTTTGAACATGATTGACGATACGAACAAACTTATCTAAGTTTTCTTAATAAATATTCAAAAGGGCAAACATGAATTACAATAAAAATGTTACTAAACAATTTCTGAAAAAACAGCGCATCCAATCGCCTCTCGCTACGTGTCCTTCTCGAAAGAAGCAAGACACTTTTCGCCTATTAAGTTGGGTGCATTATTTTCTAATCACTTCTTAGTATTATCGCGTTCTATGTACAGAAATTAAACAAAATTAATAAAACTTTGAAACAATAAAATCGTGGAGTCGATAGAACATACATATTTGCAGAACGATTGTGATAAAACTATAGTCTTAAAAATTTGAAGAAAAATATGTATGTGTTAAATGTGTGTAGAAGTTGTTAAGTGAAGGACGGCATTGGTTTAGAATAAGATATAACAAATAAAAGTTTTACAATTTTAATGGTTTTATAATAGAGACCTCGTTTTGCCCTGTAAGCAGAGGTATAAGGGTGGGTGGGGACCTCGTTTCTCGTGAACGGTTCTCTGGACAACATTGTACGGTTCGGGTTTTCAACTTTTCACGCGAAGCGAGATCCACGTACCTTACCCCACCCCTTCTTACAACCTCTGTGAAACGAGGTCTATTATTGTACAGTTCGGGCTTTCAACTTTCCACGCGAACCGTGGAAAAGCGTAAAAAACGTTTAAAAAATGACTGATTAGTTACCTAGGTATAGCATATAATACACAAACTTTAATGTCAAACTTCAATTTGTTGTATCTTCTAAATCAATGCCGTCCTTTACTTTTTTCTTGCGTAGAATTACTCAGAAGAACCTCCTCTACAACATATTTAAGTGGCGATAAAATCGGTGAAATGTAACCATTTTTGTGCAGTTTTACCCTAAAAATATTAACAAATGCAGGTAATACTTTTTTCATTGTAATATTGTTACTAATTAATTGTTTGTTATAAAATTTCCGTAATTATACATAAAACGTATTCAAAAGTATGCAATGTTAAATATAAAATTTATTGTTAAAAATGATTATAAAATAAATCTGATTAACCAAGATTTATATATATACATATATAAATGTGTGTGTGTGTAATATTTTATATTTTTATTTCTTATATTTATTTATATATATTCTTATATATATATATATATACAGGGTGTCCCATTTTAACTTAGACAGCTGAATAACATGAAAAATTGCAATGTAATCAAAAAATGTTTTAGACAAAAGTTGTATGGTCTAAAGGGGGACATAAGATGGTGGCAATGATTTGACTTTGGATGGTCGTTTGAAGCTCACGTGAACGTCACCTTCAATTTCTTAAATGGAACCCCCTATATTGTAGTATATCGTTTGAAAGGGAATAAAATAAGAAAAATTTTGGCGCAAACCAGAGGTCGATACGTTGACCCGTTCGGGAGTTATTTAGGGTTAAAAATTGACTTTTTCCAACTTTCACTTTAACCTGTATATATAACACCGTGTAACACGATTTTTGTGTGAACTTAATGACTATGTGAGTCGTATTTCTTATGCCTAAAAACGACGGAAAATCACAAATTTTTGCAAAAAGATTGCTTTTGTGACCAGGGCTTCGTAATTTAAAATTTTAATATTTTTCCAGGATTGAAGATAAATTTGACTGGAAAATTTTATAACAAACAATTCATCAGTAACAATATTACAATTAGAGATTATACATACTTGTATTTGTTAATATTTTTAGGTAGGGTATTTTATTTAAAAATCATACAATTAATTAATTCCATACCCCTGCATTACACAAATAAGAAAAAAAATGTTATTAATAAAACTCAACTGCGCGCTTTAGTGTATTTCATTAGAGTGTGAAGGGACAACTAAAAGATATAAAATAAAATATGTGACACTTTAAAAAAAAATGAGGACGTCGACAATACAAATATTAAAAATCGCCTAAATTTGAGAAATATCGTAAGACACAAACATCATTATTATTGTGTACTTTGCTTGTAAATCTTGGGCAGTCCCACAAGCGACGAATACGAGGTGTAGACCTCTGAATTCTTATAATGTCGCGGACTATTAGGAAGCAGGTAGAATAAACTGTTGTGTAGGTACTTTTAATTTGATATGATAAACAAAAAAGATAGTGTTTTCTGTAGATATTGACCTCCTGAATATAAAGAGCTATAACGTAACGTAGTTACATTCTTTCAATAACGGTAACGAATTTAACAGTTACTTTTATCTCATTACTTTTTATATTTTAAACATATATTCATGACATAATTTTCGTATATTCAATTTTCAATCTTTGCCCAGTATTCATAGTCAATTGATATATTTAAGATCGTCTTAAAAATAGTTTTAAAGATACCTATATCATAATTAGTAACTATAGTTACCGTTATACTCGTTACCAATCACAGAGCCGTATACGGTAATATATTAGCATAAGAATAAACTATATCTTACAATTAGATCCAGATAATCCTTGTAGTTTTATACATTTTAAGAACAATTTTAAGTTTAAAATTATTATGTTAAAATTGGGGGTACAAAAAAATTTAAATTTGGCTGTATTTATGAATTTAATAAAAACGAAAATTTTTTATTTGCATTTTGATTATTATAAAATCTGTGTTCTAAAATTTTTTGTGGTTTTGCGATTCAAAATATAAAATTTTATTGCTTTTGTTAATGTTTGAACAAAAAATATTACAAAGGTTATTTTTTTATTTAGTTTGTAATCTTGTTTTAGCGTTAAAAAAGTAACGGAAACACCAATGAATCGTTATACTTTTTAAGTAACGGTAACGGTAACGAGTTACATTTGAGAATCGGTATAAACTATAATAATGGTAACTAATTCTACAGTAAAACAATAGCACTAATTCTGTTATCCGTAAATGTCAATGTTAATTAAGTATGTATAATGTTTTATTTAAGAAATACAGATTTAAATTATATATTTATAAATTATATTATATAATTAAGAAGAAAATTATAATTAATTAATTTGCTTTTAGTGTACTTCAATCAAGTGCGATAAACATGAAAATATCTTTGAAACATCGAAACAAGATAAGGACGTTCAAAATATGACAGAAGATTTTAAGGAGTGTAATTGTAATCTAGTGGATTTTGAGGAGTATTGTAATCTACAGGTACTATTAGTATTACAAGAGTAACTTTCTCATCCCTCGTACCATCAATGTTATACAAGAGTTGGAAAAATAAAAGACGTACAACGAAAAAGACAGCTATTAAATGACAAGAATAAAATAACATTTTTGTTTACGTAGTCCTTATCTCCTTTATAAAATTATAAAGAATTCTACAGTAAAACAATAGCACTAATTCTGTTATCTGTAAATGTCAATGTTAATTAAGTATAATGTTTCATTTAAGAAATATAGATTTCAATTCTATATTTTTAAATTATATAATTAAGAAGAAAAATGTAGGTAATTAATTAATTTGCTTTCAGTGTACTTCATTCAAGTGCGATACAAATGAGAGTATTATTGACACATCGAAACAAGATGAGGACGTTCAAAATATGACAGAAGATTTTAAGGAGTATTGTATTCTAGAGGTACCATTATAGTGTGACAAAAGTTTCAAGATTAAATAGTGTTCCTAAGACGATACAGATTGAATAACAACTATAAAGTAGTATACAGAGTTGTCACAGAACTGATAGTAAAAAAAGAAGAGGCAAATTCTACAGGTCAAAAAAAGGTAAAATTGTCCTATAAACATATGTCCGGAAACGCACCCCCTGTGAGCTACACCCTTCCAAAGTTTTCCGAAAAAACTCGAATTTTCTGTATATTAGTCTAAACTTGAGTTTCGAATTAAGGATGTTTACCAATTTTCATAAAATTTGAAGCCCAAGTTTAGACAATATATATACAGAAAATTCGAGTTTTTTCGGAAAACTTTGGGAGAGTGTAGCTCAAAGGGGGTGCGTTTCCGGACATATGTTTAACTAATTTTACCTTCCTTTGACCTGTAGAATATGCTTCTTCTTTTTTTTATTATAAATATCACATGCGATGTTTTTGCAACGAGCTATTTCGTACACCCAACTAACACGATAGGAGCAACCTACACTGTAGAGAAGAATATGCCACTCAATCTATTAAGTGAAATAAGCTTTGTGACAACTAACCCGTGTGACTTCTAGTCCCGTGTGACTTCTAGTCCCGATCTCCCCTACAACAACTAAACAGAAAAAAGTTTTTTTCAAATTTCACTGCTTTTAGTATACCTCAAATATCTCAATCGACTGCGACGATCATACAGCTGAGAGCCATACAAAACAATATAATACTTCGAAAGGAAATAAAGACGATCTAAAAACGACGAAAATTAAACTAAATAAGGAAATTGGGGAGTACTATAATCAACGGGTATCACCAGCGTTACAAGAGTTTAAAAAGAAGGTACAACTTTTACAGCGTGAGAAACAGTTATAAAGTAAAAATTTACTATGTACAATAAGTAGTACCTAATCTATATTTTTTGATTTTTTTTTGTTTTTAGCATTTTCGTAAATTATTTATCAGTATCTATATCACAGTAATATATTATCTTCTATAAATGTTATTTTCTTCTATAAATGTTAGTTTGACATCAGTAAAGGAAAGACGTGTTTTCCTGTTTTTGACCATCTGTCTCGTGCTCTGTTTTCGATCTTATTCTTTTTCCAAATTGTTTCATTATCTCTTGATTATATTTTCTGTTCGATATGCAGGACGGAAGGAGAACTTGTAAGGGATGCGACACTGTGGTAGTCAAGCCTATTATCTGTGATACTTGCAATATTGCATCTCACCCGGCTTGCGTCTTCCGTACCGGCCATCCTTTTTCAAATGGACGTTTCACGGACTGTGAAAATTCGGCAAGCGTATCTCCGAGTGCAGATGTAAATTCCACTTTTTTTAACACCATCGTGGAGATAGCGATATTACTACAATATTCTGTTTTCTTTCTACTATATACTGTTTGCCTTTTGGGTTGGGTTTGCATTTCGATCTTTACTTCTTGGATTAGTTGTCAAATGGTGTCGATTGTAGCCGAGAAACATCGCCATGTAATCTCAACCAACGCCAACGCTACGTTAGTGCCATTCATAGATTATTTAATTGAAGAAATTGAAGAATTCCATTGCGAGATTTATAATAATTTAATAGAAAAACACTAAATATAATACCAAAGTAGAAGGGCATTAATGTTCGAAATAGGCTACTAGTTTTATTAAAAGTATTATTCTGCAAATATTATGTCTTTGTGTCTATTCTTGGCACAGGTACGGCGATAATTTACAAAGATCTGTTTATGATTAAAACATCTAAATATTTTTTATACTGTTGTATTTAAAATTATTTGAATTTTGGGATATATACTAAATGATGATTAATAAAGTATTGATAATTAATTAATAAATTAATGTACTTTTTATTTTTAATTATTATATTAAATATTTACACAATTTTATTTAAAAAAAAAATAGGAAGCATCTTATCAGTACATAAATAAGAAAAATATGTAGAAATATTGGTCTTCATAAATTACAACATATTATACTTAATTCCAATTTTTTAAAGAATCTCTTTAATTAAATAGTATATATTGTTATTATATATGCTATTTATAGAATAATTATAAACTAACAATAAGTATGTGCATTACACGAGATTTTACAGCGTATGGAAATATTATGCGGTAGAAGCCAGTATAAAGAGTATTTATATTTTATATTTTATATTATAAAGCGTTGATCAGTTTGTCGATGTTATCACAGAGATTTCAACGTCTGTTTCAACCAATATAATTAATCTTTTAGTGAAAGAGATTGATAATGTATCTTAATGTACTTATACATTTGCAGCGATTAATACTCGCAATTAATTAATTTTCTTTTCTTGTCCACACACACATTAATATGTATCTTAATATAATCCAGAAAAAAAAGTGTATAAAAAAAACTACGAGTAAAAATAGAGTGAAATAAAAGATTCTTGACGTAAGACTTTTATTAAAAGTTGTTAAATATGCAGTAAGTATAACGTATAAATTTTATAGAAAGTAATAAAGTTATAAAAGAAATTACTTATATAAAATCATAAATAATAATAACAAGAAATATACATATTATTAAAAATATTTTTGTAGACATGTAATGGTTTTTTCTTGTTATAATGCAAGTTTTTTCTTATACATTGCAGACAATTTGTCGTAACATATCAGCAGGGCGAACAAGTCGTCTGTATTCTCACGAGTCAGAATGTGCTGCTCAAACCCAAAATTCGTCTTTACATGTTGAGCTACAAACATATACAATATCAATACTGAAGCTAACAAGAAATTATTTTAAATAATGTAATTGCAATTGATGCCATTCTTAAATAATAATCATTCAGTGTGAAGCAACCAACAACATTACGATCTGGCAAAATAATTTTCGTCTTTTGTTATATAATAACAAATATTAAACACTATTGAATTATCGATGCAATAAAAAGATAGTAGGTATATATAATTATTCATAATTTCTAATTGTTATGCAAAGGACATTTCTAAAGTACACTTTATTTTTAATCTACACTGGTCAACAAAATTAAAAACTAAAATATCAAAATTTCGCATAACTTCAAACAAGCATATATCTTCGTAAAATATTGTCGTATTTAAAAAACATTTTTTATTCTAAAAGAGTAAAGTTTGTACTTAATTAAGAAGCATTTGCTAGATTTGGAATTTATCCTCTACACCGTTTCTGGCATCTTTTTAAAAGTAAGGACGTGTTTTGTCTCGAAAAAATTTGCATAATTTGACGCACTCTACGGGGTGGAATAAACTATTTCTCCCCAAATTTTACGATAACCATCCTAAAATATAGACCTTTCCTTGCAATTTAAAAAAAAAAGATTTGTACAATTTTTTCGCGGTGTTACAGCGTATCAAAGTTATCTATGCATTTTTGTTCATTTACCGCCAGCACTACTCGATGACAAAGCAAAAATACGCAGTTTTAAGTGCAATAAAATAAGTACATTCCCAACATCAATTATGCATATTTGAATTTGTGCCAAAATTGGATATAGTGTTGCGATAATCCCCTCCCCAAACACACACAACACACACACACGCGCGCGCGCATGCTCGCATGCACACTCATGATGGGCAAAATTCGACTAGCAACCTCCCCGGTGGTGTTTGTTGGGTAATTGACGGTGACTGAATAAAAATGCATAAATAACTTTAATATGCCGTAACTTTGTGAAAAAAAAAGTACAAACCTTTTTCGGTAAATATGCATAATAACGGACCCAGATCCCTGGCTGAGGTAATATTTTTCGCAATAAGTTCTTTTACAGTGATTTTAATATTAAATCGATATCGATTTAATTAGGGAAGGGACAGGGAATTTTTAATGTTCCAATGATAGCTGTGTTTAAAGTCCGACAAATAATCGGCGCGCAGTTAATATGTTGGAAACTTACGAAATATCGGATCTTGTATCTCGAAATTTAATCAGTTATGATTAAAAATACGCACCATGCAAGTACCGCGTTTGACTCTCATGGCCAATTATATTGTATTTGAATTTTCGAAAGTCCTTAAGGATTTATTGATAAATATAAAGTATTCTCTGCTTTAACCATAATAATTGTATGATTATAATTGACAAACATTCAAAAGGTTTTAGCCGTCGCTCGTTGTTTGTTAAAAAGTTATTAACAAAAAAAATTGAAAAATATAGCAGTTATTTTGAGTATTAAAAGGCATAAACGACTAATATGTACGTGGAAATAAGTACATGTAAGAACAAAGGAAAACAATAATACAATTATGGTTAAAGCAGAGAATACTTTATGCTTCTTAACACATAAAATTGTATATATATACTTTTCTACATCAACTATTCTCTGCTTTAACATAAAGACTGTTCAATATATTAACGATTCACTGCTTTAAGGGAGGACACCACGGTAACTTCCCATTTTCGACTGCCTCCTTTTTTTTAGAAAAGAATAAAATATATGGTCAAAAAAAGTTATAAGTTTTATCACACATATATTAATGTAAAAAAAATTTTTATTTTTACAAAATGGCGGTGCATGAGTCGCTATAGCACTAGCAAACCCTCTCTGCGGCACGCAGCAGAACTCAAACAATTTTTATCCGATCGACTTGAAATTGTAACTGTAGCTTCTCAGATGAATTTAACAGTCAAGTACGAGCGCATTTTTCGATTAATTAAAATTTGTAAAAAATATATCACTTTTTATACGAAAAATTATGGTCGAAAATTATAACTTTCTATTCAAACTCGCCTCTATTTTTTTGTTTTATATATTTTTTAATTTCCCGCCGTACTTGACTGTTAAATTCATCTGAGAAGCTACAGTTAAAATTTCAAGTCAATCGGATAAAAATTGTTTGAGTTCTGCTGCGTGCCGCGGAGAGGGTTTTTTGCTGAAAACCACTAGTGCTATAGCGACTCATGCACCGCCATTTTGTATCTTTTTTAGAAATAAAAATTTTTTTTACATACTTTAATATATGTGTGATAAAGCTCATAACTTCTTTTGACCATATATTTTATTCTTTCCTAAAAAAAAAAATACCAAAGAAGGCAGTCGAAAATGGGCAGTTACCGTGGTGTCCTCCCTTAAATGACTTTCCTTTGTTCATACATGTACTATTTCCACATACACATTAGTCGTTTATGCCTTTCAATACTCAAAATAATGTCGAAAAATCGCAATTTTAAAAAATGTCCGTATGTGTGTATGTGTGTATGTGTGTGTGTATGTGTGTGTGTATGTGTGTGTGTGTGTATGTGTGTATGTGCCAAATTTACCGAAATTTATATAACTCAAGAACTGATTAACCAAATCTTAAAGAATTATATATGAAATAGAGGTAGAAAAGACTGAAGAATATAATAGAATTAGAAAAATTGCCAATATTACAAAACTTTCAAAACTTTAACCTTTAAAGACTATACCTCAAGTCTCAACCGCTTAAGACTTTTTAAAAATTGATGTTTTTGGACAATTTAGTATTAATTATTGGTAACTTTTCTAATTTTGTTAGATTTTTCAGTCTTTTCCACCCATATTTCATATATAATTCTTTAAGATTTGGTTGATTAGACCCAACTTTATAAGGCTTCTATGTATGTACGGATTCTCCGAAATTTCAAACGTCTGTAAAAAAAGTCTAAAAAACGCCTTAAAATAATGTCTAATCTACGTCCTAATGCATTGTATTAAAGACGTCGTAAATAGTGACATAAGACGTCCCAAAGACGTTTAAACTACGTCTTTCTGAAATCTTTTTAAGACTTCTAGGAATTTTTATGACATCTTTTAGACGTCTTTATGACGTCATAATGTTATCTGGGTAAATTAAGAATACAAATTTGTTCTTTTATAATAAAGATCTTTCATGGCTGTGTGATTATACAGAATAATATATGTGTTATTATAAATTAAAAATATAACTTTTGTTCTTTTGTAATAGAAGATTTTGTTGAATAATGCGCGAATAAATATTTACTCACTTTATCCTACAGAAGTAAACACCCATTTTGCTTAATCGTCGCTTCGTTGGTATTAGAGTCTCTGATAATAACTTGCCTCGACACTTATCAAGTCGTATTTCACGCGTTTCAGACGCCATATTTCCCGCCAAATAAACCACTTATTGTTAGCCCCGATTTCATTGACGCTAGAAACCAGCGTCAGCGTCAAATATAGTCACGTGACTAGATTTGCCGCTCGTCTAAGCGGCAAAACGTACGCGTCGTGAAACCGCCGCTTACGACTTGCGATAACAGTAAAAGTTGACTGGTCCACCGATTTATTTAATAGCTCGTTCTCTGTGGTAGGAATATTACTCGACGTGCTACAATAAATGAACAAAGTAGGAATTACAGAAACAAATTGTGGAATTACAGTAATTTTATCGCTGTCTAATGATGGTCCTGGCACAAAGAATGAGCAATTTTAGAAATTTGGTCGAGTAGTTAGCCTCAAGATCAAGTGCAAAATCTGTTTGACATGGACAACATATACAGTAGCTGGGATAATATAGCTTTGTTTGCTAGCCCATTCCATTGAAATTGTTTATATATGCGAACATGACTAAGTAATTGTTTATTACTAATTATTTAACATATCCAACTAATCCAAACATAGCTCTATCCCTCTACAAAAGTTATTTTAATCACTCATATATTTGCAGATATATCCAACTAACCTAAAATGTAGAGTTATCATAACTTATTAATACCATAAAAAGCAGCATATTTATGCACAAGAATGATCAAAATATTCCATATCTACCATATAATATTAATATATTACTTACTTCATTCTCGTTGTCATTTATTGTATAAACACCTTTAACCACCTTAAACACCTTTGAATTTGCGGCACGCTGAAAAAGCTGAGACGGTCTGAACTTTTTCCCCCACTACATTTTCTTGACGCCAAAAGTCACGTGACCCCCATTTGACGCTGGTTTCTAGCGTCAATGAAATTGCACCTTTATTGTTAGTACTTATCCACTTTTCCCGTCGCTACCGACGCGTCCATTTACCGACCTTGCTTTTCCCTACCTCGCGAGGTAAGGGAGAAAAAGTTACTCAGAAGGTGGATCGAGAGTGTTTTCGAACGCACTGATCGAGAGCCCTTCGAGAGCAAGGTGGATCGAGAGTGTTTTCGAACGTACTTCCGAGAGCTTTAGAAGTGTTTTCGAACGCTCTTCGGGTGGATCAAGGCACTCGGGGTTCTTGGGGAACGTTTTCGAACGCACCTAAACGCACCCCTGAAAGTGTGTAGCCACTAGCCAGCAGCTATCCTTTTCGCGCTGTTTCTCGCTCGTTTCATCATACACTGGAAATTTACGACGGGTACTTCACTGCTTCAGCTTCAGCACGTTCCAGCGTTATTATAGCTAGCTAGGAGCTAGGATCGTTACACGAGAAACATGGCGCTTATTTCCACAAGGGCGATTTTTAGTCCCGGTAAGAACAAAATACCAAACACGTGTCCACGCTGACGATAGCGAAAGAATTTTAAGGCGAACCTTCGCCGATTATTTTGCGTATTTCCTTGCCGCCGAAACCTCGACCTTCGACCGATTATCGAACGCGATCGTGTCGCAGGGGAAATGAGGTTAGGTGCGGATAGCAGCAAAGTGCTCCGTTTTCGTCACGCAAATCTATCTTTCTGTTTCAGTGTTGAGGCAGACTCTCAAGCAGATCATCTTCGCGAAGCAACTGACGAAATGTGTAAGCAGACGGTTATCATCAACGATTCATTAATCGCCTTCGGACTTGAGGCCGATAACGATCCGTCGCGGACGTCGCGGATCACGATAGTCGCATGAAAAACTACCGTTTAAATTGTCATTTGTGAAAATTTGATCGTAAATGCGCGCTGCTTTGATCAACATTGTAATAAAAGTCGCGATATTTATATTACACGATATTAATACATGTGGATTTACTGATTTTTTTTAAATTTATTTTTGTTTTATTAATTTACTATTTTTAGTTAACATATTCCAATGTTGTCGCTATTGCAAAAGTTAATTATATGTAATGTATTTTTTAGCAACGTTGTCAATTAAACAATCAGTTGTTCCTTCCAACTGTTACCAGCCAAAGATTCTATGCGACGGAGAAAAAGGTGTTTAACCGTGATAAACCACATTGCAACATTGGAACTATTGGTCATGTAGATCATGGCAAAACCACTCTGACAGCAGCTATTACTAAAGGTATTTGTTTTGTTTACAGTATGTTTGACTATTTTGTAAATAAGAGCTGATTGACTACTTTGAACTAACAAAAAATTTGTAAACAGTATTGTCCGAGAAGCAATTGGCAAAAGCTAAGGGATACAGCGAGATTGACAATGCTCCTGAGGAAAAAGCCCGTGGCATCACTATCAATGTCGCACACATTGAATATTGGACGGAAAATCGTCATTATGGACACACAGATTGCCCGGGTCATGCCGATTACATCAAAAATATGATTACAGGAACAGCTCAGATGGATGGCGCTATACTGGTCGTCGCTGCTACGGATGGCACAATGCCGCAGACTAGAGAGCACTTGCTTCTTGCTAAACAGATTGGTATTAAGCACATCGTTGTATTTATTAATAAGGTATCTATTAATATGATACGAGCAAAATTTAAGAGTAGAATAATAAACATTATATTAAAATTGTATCCAATTTTTTTAAGGTTGATGCTGCTGATTCAGAAATGGTGGATTTGGTAGAGATGGAAGTACGAGAGTTGCTTTCCGAAATGGGTTATGATGGCGATAATATTCCAATAGCGAAAGGCAGTGCACTCTGTGCGCTCGAAGGAAAGAAGCCCGAAATAGGTGCACAGGCTATCCTGGAGTTGTTGGAGTTGGTAGATAATCATATTCCAACTCCCGTGAGAGAACTGGATAAACCTTTCCTACTTCCGGTAGAAAATGTATATTCTATTCCTGGTAGAGGTACTGTGGTTACCGGTAGACTAGAGCGCGGAAAATTGAAGAAGGGAACGGAATGCGAGTTCATTGGTTACAATAAAGTTTTTAAAAGCACAGTCACAGGTATAGAGATGTTCCATCAAATATTGGAGGAAGCCCATGCCGGGGATCAACTCGGTGCTCTAGTGAGAGGTTTAAAGAGAGACGAAGTAAGAAGAGGCATGATAATGTGCAAACCTGGTTCTATGAAGGCATACGATCATGTTGAAGCTCAAGTGTACATGCTGACCAAGGAAGAAGGTGGCAGGAAAAAACCGATCGCAAACATGATACAATTACAAATGTTCAGTAGAACGTGGGACATTGCAGCGCAGTGTATGATAGTGGGAAAGGACTTGGCCATGCCTGGAGAAGATAGCACGTAAGATATTTGATTTGTTTTTCAAGAGTTTTATTTATTTTTTATTTTTGCTTCCTTATAGAGGAAGCTTTGTTTTTATTTAAAAAAATTTTTTTTAATTGCCGCTGCCAATGTGTTCATAATGTTCTAAAACGTCGAAAAATGGCAATTTAAAAAATATTATGTTTATTTTTTGTATACTTACTGCATCTTTTTATTTCAGATTAATATTAAAGTTGATAAGACCAATGGTACTGGAAAAGGGACAACGTTTT
The DNA here is from genome assembly GCA_035220615.1 of Leptothorax acervorum. Lineage (NCBI taxonomy): Eukaryota > Metazoa > Arthropoda > Insecta > Hymenoptera > Formicidae > Leptothorax > Leptothorax acervorum. Next base: position 268,912 of record JASTWQ010000258.1, on the reverse strand, counting down.
ACATTGCGAGATGGAACAGTAACTCTAGGAACCGGCGTAATCACTGGCACCCTGAAATCACTTACGGACGATGAGCGACACGAGATTCTCGAGGGCAAGAAGGCGCAACTAAAGAAGGAAAAGAAATCACAAAAAAATTAGTAGACTTGATAAACGTTTATTACGGAATAAAGCAGAATTGTGCTATGTAATAAAGAAAATATAAGTTAGCCCAGACAGTCGGATCTCAATTGAAACTTTCAAATGAGTGTCTATCCGAAATATCCGACATTCCTTTGAAATATAAGTTTGATAGGTGCGCAAGATACGAGACCGGCATAGATTATATAATGATGAATACATAATTTGAATATGTATTGAAAGAGCGCATTTTTACCATTATATTACGAATTGTGAATCATATAATTTTATTCAAAAAACAAGGATGATTGTGTCAATCCAGATATTGATAAGTATTGCTTTCATTCCTTCCTCAATTCTCACGTATCTAAGTATGTACATCAAAGAATATGTATTGTACGAGTAAAATTTAAATAAACAATACGTTAGTAAAACGTGTTATACGGTAATTAACGTGAAGGCACTGAACATATTAATATATTGTAGCTTTAAAAACAGTTTGATAATTTATTAAAGTTCATACATCAGCTGATACAATCTGCTTCAAGCAGAACAATGAAACACTATTAGAAGTATACAAGAATTAAATATACATGTTGCAGTGTGTCATTCCTAATTCCTTTCTACGTTAGATATTCAGCGGTGTAATTTACACGTGACGTACTTTTCTCTATTGGATTTCTCAAGTTAATGGGAACGAGGATTTCAAAGGGAAAGATTAACAGTTACACATACTCCTAACAGAACGGATTTTCTTGCGTAGGAAAAAAACCACTGTTCATATAATTTAAGTTGAACAAATCATACATTCATCTTTTGCTTATAAAAATAGCAAACAGTCCTCGTCGAAACGGACAGACGCAACAGGCTACGAATCTGTGTTTCACTTCAATCTCGAATCATTCTTTTCATTAAAATATAGAAGACTACACCACGGGAGACGCTTACTCACGAAAGATGGTCGCTCTCTCAACATTCGTACTTTTTAATTCACACACTAGTAAGTTCCTTAAGCAGTTTTATCAAGAAAGTGTATATATGGCATAAGTTAGTTTTTTTTTTTAATGATACTTCAGTCCAGTTTTGCTCTGCTGTTCATACTTAAGTATGCAAACAGTGACTTCTAATATTAATTTTGTATGTATCGCAAGATTCTTTCTTGTAAATTAATCGTTGCATGCTGATCCACTGTATACATTTGTGTTCAATCGAGAGCAAACACGTTATCCTGTTCTGTTATACCAAGATTGAAATGACTTGCACCGAGCGTCTCCTTTTTTTTCTAGCGGTTGATTGACCGGCCAATCGCTAAAAATGTACCGTGACTTATAAAGAGAACGACTTAGATTTGGTGCCAGTGCAGTTCCACTCGTCTGAACCTGATAGCAGTTTTGCTTACAATTGTAGTTATTTCAGAATTGGCAGTTTTTATTCTATTTGTGTTAGGAAGTATAAAAACAAAATGTAAGTAAAAAATGGATAATGCTACTTTTGATACGCCTTAAAGTGGGTTAGCGCGATTGTGTTTAATATACAGCACGCCTTACACAATTCCATTTCTTATGTATATATGTACATACACACGCACGCACGCACGGACATCTATACAAACGAGCGAATCAGAAAATGCAGTGAATTTCTTTCAGTTGTTTCGTATTACGTCGTATCAGCTTCAGCAGGCTGTGTTCCATGAACTCGTATCACAAGTCGTTTCTCCAATTTCGCCATTTACTTTATTCCGTTTCTAATTCACAAATTTACGTGACAATGTCACCATCATTACATAAGAATTTTACAAAATCTAGACATTCAAGTGCAAATCGCATACACAATCACACATATTATGTTGTGCATTCCGTATTACAACGCATTCAAGCGACCCATCTTTAAGGCTATACATTTAATATGCAAGTTTACAGAAGTTACGTGTCCAGCATAAAGCATTCCAACTAAGTATTGCGTGTAAGGTATTATTTTTTCTCAAAGAAAGAATCTTCGATTTCTATGATGTACGAGTGCGCGATACAACCAAGGAGCACCCGCGTAATAGGCCTTACTCTCCGTAAAGGCCATTCCCAGTGTTAAATAAACTAAAGATCTTCGTCGTCTTCTGGTAAAGCTGTTTCTTGAGCCTCCTTGAGATCTTTCTCGATCTGTTGCTGCCATTGTGGATCCATAGTAACCTCCGGCGGCAGCAGCGCAGGCATAGCGACAAATTCCAGGTTTGGATCTCCAATCAACTTGCGCGCCAACCATAGGAAGGGCTTCTCAAAGTTGTAATTACTCTTTGCACTGATATCATAGTACTGTAACAAAAAAAGATTAAATGTAAATTGCAAATTATTGTAAATTATTTACAATATCAATAATAGCAAAATACTTTCAGATTAGAGGGACAGTATAATGTCTTCACTTTATATCAGATCACTGAATCATCATTAAAAAATTATAGAAAAAAAAAAAAAAAAAAAAAAAAGATGAAAAGCTAGATTTGAAGGATACATACAGTTAATAAATATTGCATATAAAAATACCTGTAGATTCTTCTTCCTATGGAACACAATGCTCTTGGCCTTTACTTTTCTGTCCTTGATGTCGACTTTGTTACCGCAAAGGACAATCGGGATGTTTTCGCAGACGCGTACCAGATCTCTGTGCCAGTTGGGTACATTTTTGTACGTCACCCTGGATGTAACGTCAAACATGATAACGGCGCACTGTCCCTGAATGTAGTAGCCGTCGCGAAGGCCGCCAAACTTCTCTTGGCCGGCCGTGTCCCAGACGTTGAAACGGATCGGTCCGCGATTGGTATGGAAGATCAGCGGGTGGACCTCGACTCCGAGAGTGGCGACGTACTTCTTCTCGAACTCGCCGGTTAAGTGCCGTTTGACGAAGGTGGTCTTGCCAGTACCACCGTCGCCGACCAGCACGCACTTGAAGGTGGGCATATCGGGCTCGTTTGCCATTTTGATCGTTAGGTCTTCCTAGTCACGGTCGGAGTCGGGAACACACGGTTCTGCAATGAAAGAAACGTACGTTAAGATACCTGGGCCTCGGTGGTCGCGCGGCTACACAAGCGGAGCAACGTGCACGCGGCATGGATTTTAAAGGGGAGGGTGCCTCGTGGAGCGGTCTCCGAGAGACGCTCGAGACGGCCACACTCACGGGTACGCCCGGGGGGATCGATTGCACCGATCGCGGCGATCAGGACGACGAGGGATGCCGGTCCGAGAGGGACTCGCGTCGATCGGATTTAACTGGAAACAGGAAAACCCCGCGATCACGCGTTCGAAACGTGACCACGAAAGACTCGGTCGCGCAGCCGGGGGAGGGTTGGAGCGGTGACGATACACGACGAAGCGAGTTTGCGCTGGCGGCCGGTGACGGAGAATCGGAGGGAAAAGCCGGTCGGATCGCGATATCGGAGGACCGGTGTCCACCGGAGGGGGGTTGCCCTCGTCGCGCACCGGCGGGGAATGGCTGATGCCGCTGATGGCGCCCGTCGTGCTGCCCGTGAGAGCCGGGATTTCTCGCTCCGTTCTGTCCCGGCGACCGGCGGCTGCTCGCGGCGCGATTATTCCGCGCGCGTGACAATCGCCGTCGCCTCGCGATCGTCGCCGCTCTCGCGTACCTGCTCGGACGGCGCGTGTACGAAATTTCCCGGGTACGCGGTGATGCACGTGAAAATGAACGTTAACACTCACCGTGCTGTACAGTCGGTATGGTTCACAATGGCGTTCCTCTGGGCGGTCGAGTGGCGGCGATGCTACCTCGCCGATTCGCCGAATCGAAGGGGCACGAGGATGCGCGTCTGCGAGATCAAAATCGACGGCAAAAAATCAAATTCGATTTTTCACGTGTACCTTTTCTCTCGATAAGACGCAGTAACAGTCGGATAGCTGCAATGAGACTCTCGGATGACGTGGGTTCGGAACGGGACACAGGAAATGCGCGCCGTCAGCGACATCTGCACTCGGCGCGCCATGCGGATGCTTACCCCCCCTTCCGACCATACAGAGAACGTGCAGAAATAGTGCAGCTGGAGGAAAACGCGGTGCACGCCGTGCACGCGGAGTAGCGATTCTCGGCTCTCAACTCGTGGCGGCAAATGTTCAAAGGAACTCGATCGTCTCGATCGGGCGAGGAATACAATCGACTCGATCGCGCGCGAATTCGCGAAAGTTGACATTTCCGCGAGCAGAAACACCGATTTCTATTGAGAATACCTTTTATAATTTTAAGCGTGAAATGTGAAAAGAGAAAGGAATTGCTTTGCCGAAAGTGAAGCGAGAAAACTTCAGGCGATAGATTTCTAGTCATGTTCTTTCGCTTTTTTTATGTTTTTATGATATTTTATTTGTTTGAATTAAGTACTTATAGGAGAGTGTAAGTTAAGAACGAGGTGATTTTTTAATTGTGGTTAACTCTTTTATTTCTAAATTATTTACAATTATAAAAAAGATATTTAATTGTGCATATTACATGACGAATAAGCGATTTATACAAACACTTTGAAAGTATACTTTTAAGGATTTTTTTCATTCGTAGCTGTTTGGCAACGTTGAAAGATGACAAAATCTTAATAATAGTTACATAAGATCTCAGATTTAATTAAATTTTGAGTCACAGCGGAATATAGATAAAATATTTGTTCATTGATAAAAAGTAATGTATTTTAATATTTACATATATTTATATTATATGTATAAATATTGTATATATTGACTGCAGTTCGCTTTGGACACTTTCGTGCTGAAAGTGCCATTCTATTTTTCAACATATAATGAGCAATAAAGATAGAATAACGCTTTCAGCACGAAAGCGTCTAAAGCAAACGCAGTCATTATACATTAAATATTATAATTAAAATGTTGAGATGGCGACAGAAGACAAATAATTATAAAATGCGCCTCAGTTTCCATAGCTCCACATTTATAAATTTAAAATTAATTTTTGAATTTTTATTTTATATATATATAATCATTATAAAATTTTAGTTACATGCAATTTCCCTACAGATACATAGTTTTATCCAATTTTGCTTTTTTTCTGTCGTAAAAAAAGACGAAAAATACGTTGCATAATCTTATTATTAATCATTCGTTTCAACATACATGTTTAACTTGGAAGACGTTATAATTTAAGTGCGAGTATAGTATTTTTTATAATATAAAATATTATAAAATAAATGCTATATAAAATATGATATTATTACAACAATACGTATAAAGTATCCAACGTAAGTTCCATACATAAAGTTTTGCAACGTTTACTTTAGATAATAGCAGACGAATTTGAATAATTTCAATCAAATCAAATAAAAAAGGGCTCAGAGCCGCAACTAGGTATTCGTGTCGATGTATTTAATACAAATTATTATCCACATCACAAACGGTCTGTATTCGGATCATCTTCAGTATAATTGAATCACGATTCGCGAAAACGCGCATAGTGTAGCGCCAGCTTAATACGTTTTGCATGCTTATATAACATATTTAATTACCGTTTTTAATTACCTTAATTTGTAAATTATACTGAAGATGATCCGAATACAGACCGTTTGTGATGTGGATAATAATTTGTATTAAATACATCGACACGAATACCTAGTTGCGGCTCTGAGCCCTTTTTTATTTGATTTGATTGAAATTATTCAAATTCGTCTGCTATTATCTAAAGTAAACGTTGCAAAACTTTATGTATGGAACTTACGTTGGATACTTTATACGTATTGTTGTAATAATATCATATTTTATATAGCATTTATTTTATAATATTTTATATTATAAAAAATACTATATAACTATATACCTACATATAAAAAAATCTGTATATATAATTACTATATGTATGTATAAATACATTATATACATACATATTGAATAAATATACCAATATATTTTATAAGAATATTGTATATCAATATGTCAATACGTTTATAAAAGTATTAATTATAATAGTATTAATTGATACTATAAAATACAAAATCCCAAGATAAAAATTTTTTATGTATAATTGTATATAAAATATGTCTGTACAATAAACCCCCATATAACACGGATTCATATAACCTGGATTCGTATAATACGACAGAAAAATTTTAATATTTGTTTGTTTTAAATTAAAATTAAAAAATACATATTTTACTGTTATATCTTTAATATTTTACATTTTTTATAATAAATCTCACCCTTACCTTTATAAATATGTGTTTTCATATGAATACATAATCCATATTATATTCATAATCCATCTTCTGTAACTCGTATAACATATGGATTCACATAACACGGAACGCATCCCTGTGTTACACGGGGGTCTACTGTATGTTTTCTTTTTTTTTTGTACAATCTCTGTTCGTATACCTATACAAGAAAAATAATAAGAAGGATTAAAAAATAATTAATTGGATAATTTTTGCAGCTTCTTTTTATAAAAAATAAAATTTAAGGAAATAAGAAAATTGTTCATATGTAAAATATAATATATATATATAAATATAATTTATATTGTATAGTAATTATATATATTTATATATATAAATATAATATTCGTATTCGTATGTAACATATAAATATATGATTATATACGGAATATAATCTAATGGCAATTTTATTTTTTGTAACAAAAAACAGTGTTTTTCTAATTATTTTTCAATTATTCTTCTTAACAGTTTTCTTATATATGTACGAACAGATATTATACAAGAGAAATATGGGATTGTCGCCTATCGCCGAACGTAACGAGTATAAATATGACGTAAGGGCCCAGAAATTCTAGTCGCGTCCCTGCCTTCTCGTTTCTCGGGTCTCGGCCGTCTCGCAGGCGATAGCGCTTCGCGGGGCGCCGCGGCGCGCGGCGTACGTACCTGGCGAGACGAAGTTGACGTCATCGGCGCGTGCGCGCCGTGTCGGGACGGCACTGCAGAAGCAGGCGAGTTCGCGAGTGTATCGATTTTACGATCGTGCCTCTCTCGCGGTGCCAGTGCGTCCGTCGGTTTCCTTTAGTTTTTTAGTGGACGTGCACGTCGTACATGGATAAAACCGTGAATGGGATTACCCGCTAGACACGCCGCTCCGTACACCGCCTGCTGACTCGCAACTCCTCGTCACCCTTCACCATGACCAAGGATAGATTAGCAGCCCTCGTCGCGGTAAGTAGTAAATCTGGTCGAGACTCGAGACTGCTCTTGCTAGTTCGTCGCTCTCTCTCTTTCTCTCTCCCTCTCTGAGTACATGTATACACGATGCTCTGGTGCACAGATAACCGTGCCGCATCAACGACATACGCGTGTCGCCGTCGCCGTCGCCGTTATCGTCGTCGATGCACGACGCCCTATGCCGACTCGCGGCCCGTGAGTTACGCGCGTGTGACTTACGGTGCGTGTGTCACTCGGCGGCCACGGTGCTCCGGTCTCCGGTCCGCCGGACTCCCGTCGCGGTCGCGCGGCCAAGCCGGAGGAACGGCTCCGTCGGCGAGGCGAGAAGGCGTAACCGCGGAGAGCCGGCGCGGCGCGGCACGGCGCGGCGGATGACAGGCGTCCATCCGCCGCGTCCGCTCGCCTCGGCGTCCGAGCTGACAGGTGTTCGCGAGCATGCACTGCACTACTCGCCGGACTACCCTGACCGAGAGAGCCCCCCGATCCCCCGTTCGTCATCGGTTATATTTCGGCGATGCTGAAATAACACGGTGCCCGTTTTCCCGTCGTCGTCGCGGACCGCCGCGAGCCGGTGTCTCTCGCCCGGGTCCATGGCGACCATGGCCGACCTTGTCACTTATTGGCGACACGCCGCGATGAATGGAGAACGTATTTTCACTGCCGTCCCGTGCCGTGCCGTGCCGTGCCGTGCCGTGCCGTGCCGTGCCGTGCCGGGACCGGGATCGCGAAAGGGGTCTGCCTCGCCGAAGGTCGTCCCGGATGTTGTAGACGCGCGAGGATGACGTCTACGTTCATTCACGACCACGTTACGATTGGCGTCGTGTACACGAGCCTCCCGGAAGCCAACTGGACCGCGGCCGATCATTTTTTGTATATTTCGTGATTTTAGTATTAATAACAGCCAAATAAGAATTTAAATCGCCAGTGAATAATGAAAAAATTAGCGTAGATATCGTTTAATCGACCAAACTGGCAAAGTTTATTTAAAAAACGCATTTTATTGAATTACGTTTCGACCGTAGATTTCGGTCCTTTTCAAGCGTATGGATACACAAATTATAAATTAGTCAAGCATAATGCCCAAACTACGCCACATCTAAAAACTAAACATCGAAAGTTACAAAATGCAATACAAGTATAAATCCACTAAAAAATATATAAAATTCATTTATTATTAATCTTTCCTTCCTCTTTTATCTCGTGGAATTGATCAGTTTGATCTTTAAGAGGCTCGCACGTTTGCAGTGTCGAAAGTCGAATTCATTGAATCCACAGTCAAGTCGGTTTAAATCCCCGGCTGGCAGTCGCGTGTCTATTGAAGAGCTTCCCATTGCATGATCTTTCAACGAAAACTGCAGCGTTATCTCGACTCGCTGCAACACTTTGTTTCGAAATCATGAGCCTTGTGTTGAAATGTTCGCGACAACACCTTCGACGATGATTATTTTACAATGTCGTGGAGCAAGAATGTCGAAAGTGCATGGACGAAAAATTCGCGTTCCATTATTCGTCAGGCGACCGACGCGACGACGGCTTCAATGGATTAACGCGGCGAACACATTCCAAGCTGAAACGAACATCGCGCCCGTATGAAAAGATTAATCGTGGCTACGGTGCCCGTGGTACAATGCAGCGAAATTCGTCACATAAATGCGGCGCGATTGCACTTGTCGAATATTCGGAGCGCATGCATTGTGCGGAGCCGGCTTCGAAATTCGCCAAGACTCGCGCTTTAATTGATAACGGTAACGCTATCGTTGTGTCGAGCCCGACCTGTCAATGGTATCGTTCACGACACCGAATACGCGAAGCGCCCGTACTCCTTCGTGTTCTTCGTGAAAGCAGGAAACGTATCGATTGAATCAAAATATGACTGCCCGATATCGGACAAAGATATTCGTGAAACGTTATTAACATCACTGATGATCGAACGGGAATGGACAGTGACGTAAAATGTGCGATATCTTTACTTGAAGACCTTGAGAAAGTGGTTCTTGTCGAATTTTTAGTTTGTCGTGTCATCGAAACGTTTAAAATATTGTAAATTAATGCACAACAAAATTGAATATTCTTCTGATTATCATTGTAATTTTTCTTATGAGACTTTCAGTTGTATCCTTGGACAAATTTATCCACACTATAGTACCTAGTACATATAATATTATTAATCCTGAAGAAACGGTAGAACGTTTTAAGCCAATAGATTTACTCATTAATTTACATTGTATGTAGTAAGTAACAATAGTAAAATAAGGAGAGAGCGGAAATTATTCGACCGACTTTCTTCTTTATGTTCCTTATTCTCAATTAATACGTATGATTCTCTAACTCGCGAAGGATGCATGACACGCTTCGAGTATCATGCTAGCTGATACCCGATGATGACTCATTAGTCGGTGGCATTCGTGGAAAGCACGTATGGGCGTAAAATCTGACCGACGTTACCATCCAGCGGATTTCCTCGTTTCTGTCACTAGCTATTGTTAACTCCCGTTGTCATCACAGCAACCATTACTATATTATATAGCAAATATTATTTGAATCTTTATCCTCAAAATATAAAATCTAAAGTCGATATTTATACATACATCAGTCTATACCTTGAAATTTAAAGTTGTAATCACTCTTAAAACAAGCAGTTTCTTCTATGGTAGAATATGATAGACTACAATGCGTTGCCGTTCGAAATTTTTAATCGTGATGCTTTTTTACATTGTTTGATTTTTTAAAATGAAAGATGCTCGACGTGTAGTATATGCGTTTAGGGTTTATTTAATTTAATTTAAAAGGAATTATAGCGCAAAGTAATTATAATGTACCACGAAATACGATGAAACGAGTTCCAAATGCGAAAATAAGAAATATCAAAATTTTTAAACAGAAGAAAAAAAAGAATATTCTTGATTTGAAAATATATTTAGTTTCAACGTGGAAATCTTGAAATGAGATTATGCTTGATTGAAATTATTTTATCGAGCATTTTATATATGTATAGTTTAACCGAGAAAAAAGTTGAAATTTTTATAAGATTATAAATTATTAAAATATTAGGCTCGTTTTTATGCAAAGCAATATGAGAGAATATTAGGCCAACGATACGGCTAAATACAAGATATCATACTAATACACAACTTTATTCATAATTAGAATCGATACAAAGTAGACGCGTTTCGACTTTACTAACAATAAGTCTTCTTCAGTGCTAAATTAAAATTTGCGAAAATAACAATTATTCGTCTGAAGATTATAGATTGTTGCGTATATACGAGTATATAAGTTTTATTTTGACACTTCTTTTTTTCTGTGTACTCTTTAAATTGAGAATGACTTGAATGACATGTTCATTCTCATCTGTAGTTGGTAGATCGCATTCTTGGTTTTCGCACTACCATCTGCTTTGGATTTATTTTTATCATATTTAATAATTGATTAAATTTTCAATATAGTCTGCGAGTTATATTCCAGCGTGAGATATGAATTGTATTTCAACACGGAAAAAATTGAAATCTACATCCTACTCACACCGTGCGACTATTATCGTCGGCGACGTCTCGACGCCCGCGCTGCTCTGCATAAGAAATGTAAAAAATGCGAGCATCTTCTATAAATAACCGAGATTCCTTTACGGGGAGATACAGCGAGTACCTACGTATCGCGAGACATTTTTTCGCGCGCGGTATGAGATAATTCTTTCTCGAAAATAATCGTGAGTATTACAATTGTGATTCGCGTGTATGTCACGTCGATATCTCTTCGAAAGTACGTCGTGACCTTTTATGTTCGCTATCAAGACTTCTGTTACACATTGCCGGTGTTGCACAACACGACTCTCACACACCTACGAAATTCTCTTCTTTTTTTCGAAATATATTGACTCGTACCTGATATCCGTATCTTTATAGACTGAAAACTTAAGATATAGGTACCTATAATATCGAATGTTCGACATAATCTTAAGTTTAGCGGCGTATCTTTTATTGTACAATAATATGTTTACGTAGAAACTATAAATTTGTTTCTAATTTATTTTTAATCTCTTTTTATTGTAATATTTTTACGTAGAAACTTTAAATTTGTTTCTAATTTATTTTTAATCTTCAAATTTTTCTTTTTTTACCTGTTAAAATGAACAAACAGTAGGATATAATAATAAGTATCTATATAGGTACCTATATATAATATCTATATTTATATATAATGAATCAGGCTAATCCTAATTGTGTTAAATACTATTATAGCCTTTTTAGTTGCAATTAATAATGAACTCATGAAATCTCGCGATGCGTTTTATAAGAACCAGCAGCAGATAGGTACTATGTACGTGACTTTTTTTTAGCGCGTTAATCGCATTTTCCGCGTCGTGAGACACGTTTTGTCCTTTCAGCAAGGACAATTCATTCTTCAGCTTCTTCCTTGACCTGATAGCGCGAGCATTTACTCTCTTGACGACTTCGCTCGTACGTGAAGGTTATCCCTACTACAGGTTTACAGTTTACATAACGATTCTGGTGCTAATCACCTCAAATCATTTCACGCCTTTGGCTACATTCTCTACGTTCGTAAACAAACGCAGTAAATTGTTCGTTTAAAAATCGATGCTATCGGAGAAAACGCTAGGCTTTATTAAATGATTTACGAATGGTCTCCTCGTGAGACATTGTCTTACATAAACATATACCAGTACGTTAAATAATGCGTTAAAGGTCCGATTGAAACCGATGTAATTTCCGATAAAATTTCGACCGGCTTTCAGTGTTGCAAATATGGAAATATTTTACTCTCTCTGGAAATAATTTACGTTTCTCTTCATTATCACGAATGAACTTTAACACAGAAATCAGTTTTGCGTATTTTTCACATTGAAATCTGAATCCGTCGAAATTATGTGGGTTTTAATTTTTGATTAAGTTGGGTATTATTGCATAAAATTTATGATATTAAAATACGAGTATTTAAACAGTTAAATTGTTAAATTATTATTATTATAATAAAAATGTGTATTTTATATAGATGTGTATGTTTATAGATATACATATAATATTTATATAAATATGTTCATCGTATTTCTAGTTGAATATATAATTATTTTGCTGATTTAGAGCAAACCAATTTCATAAACCACTTATAAGAATATATTACAATTTGGAGTAAATATAAGCTGGATCGCATGAGTTATATAAATCCAACTCCAGCAAATGCCAATTAGTTAATTTGGTTCAACACGGTTGCCTTGATCTGTCTGTATCATAGCACTCTAATCCAGAAAGGGACAGCGTATCGCTAAACCAGGGTAGTTAACCCGGACTGTGCAATTCAACCTTAGCACAGCGCAAGCTGAAACGGGAACGCTGATCGATCGTGCGAAAATTACGTTGGACGTGTGATAGCATCTCTAAATGTATACAATCCGAGACATACATAACTACAAAAAAGATCACAATGAAACGTTGAAATTATATTAATCTCAGCGAGCGTTCGCAGGAAATTGAAGCCACGGAATTTCAAACTGTTAATAAAATTTATCCTGAATTATCGGGGAATGCTACATATATAAAGTTTTGTATATTTCGGCCGTTGAAAAATTCTATATTTGTAATTAAATACTTTTTGTAATTATAAGGTATACCTACGAGGTTGGAAAGGTTGTCGTGTCAATGAATACGAAACTGTAATACGAGTACTATACAGATATGAACAAGTGTGATTTACATGAATTCTCGCGTTTCTGTTGTTGACTAAACATTTATACTCACGTTTATGTTTGTAGCATCGAATCTCACCATCGATTCTCACCGGAATTATATCGGCTTCAATCGTGGCTGGTGTATGCCATAGAAACAGAAACGCATAATATGTTTCGCGTTCGATCATCGCGCTAAACTTTGTCTCGCTTTGTTTGGATAACATTATTTTGTCCGATATTGGCGTACCCTCGTTATCGGGCCATTGAAATATCTGCCGTTCGGCTGCTCGGCGAAAGAAATTCGTCGTGAAAAATCTAGCCGGCGTGGAAACGCGATATCGATCAGGAGAACGACACGAATGACGATACGCTTTCGGCCCTCTTGTCGCACCGCGTTATCGCGCGCGCGGTGCCTATAATCGTTTCTTAATTGTATGCAAATACCGTATCGATTAAGCGCACGTAGAACGCCCGAACGACAACTAGGGCAATCGAGAAACGAGCGCGGTCGCGATTTTGACAGGCATGGCGTGCGTTTGTGCCGTGAGAAAAATTATGTATTAAATGTCAGTAAGGAGAGAGAGAGAGAGAGAGAGGTCTATCATATATATATGACATAAGAGAGAAAAAAGTATGAAGTGTAGGTTATTTAGTGCATATATTTGATTTTTCGTTACAAAAACATACATTTCATTTCATAAATGTAGGTACATTATATGTCCATGGTTTGCATTTTATGCATATTTCTGTGATATAAATGCAGATTATATAAACTGTTACACATCAATCATTTTTACAGCTTCCTGTAAAACGTTAGCTTTATTTATTCTCTATTTTGTTTTGTATCCGTCCTTCATGTCTAATGAATGGCATGTAAAAATAATGATAAAATAAAATGTAACTTATCGAATGGAAGAATGGCATAAATTGATATATAAAATCCTCCTCCGTGTATAATTATTTTAGCATAATATAGGATTATTTTTTTTTACGAAGTATCACTTTTGTTTCTCAAAGTATTCGAAAGTATAAAAATGCAACTGGTATTAGTATTCTACTCGGTATTCTAGCAACAGAGTTTAAAAAATTCATAATATTATGTAATAATCTCCAACTTTGATTAATATTTATTTAAAATCTTCCGCGAGAAACAGGAACAGTGTAATGACATTCTGTAGATACTTTGTTCTGCGGAATTTCCATTTTCATATAACAGCATTAAACTTATAATGAAAGAAAGCTCAGTGGTTTACTGTGGCTGTCGGTAATGAAAGAAATTTTCCCGCGAGCGATCAGCCGATTACACTTTCTATGCTATACGCTCGCTAAAGGAAGGTTATATTTTTAATAATGTCGATGAAATATTTCCTTTTATTTATTTATAATTATCGGCTTTTTTTTATGCCGCGACGTGAAATAAATCGATTGCATCTAAAATTTATTTCGTACCTCTCTTTTTTTACGACTGTCACAAACTTCAAACAAAATAATGATACATCTTATATTATTTGATATACTATAGTCAGCTAAATTATATTACTATATAATTTAGATAATTATAAATTATAATATTATATAATGATACTCTCTTACATTATTTTGTTACATAGCCAATTAAATCGATTATTAAATTATATTAAAGTATATAAATATTAGAAATTGAAATTTTTTAATTGCATGATATATTTGTAGTAGCCTTTTAGTAAATTAAAAGAGCAGAAAACTTACGTTTTATACATGTAACGTGAAACAGCAATAAGTTATTGGTCCAATTGCTGAATTAATTAATCTTCAACAATTTGTATTTAATGATTGAATAGTCAACAAAGTAGCTGATGTTAATGATTTTCTTAAGATACAATTGATAATGATCTAATTACATTATGTAAAAAACAGACGGTGAGATAAGACGAGATATGGCAGAAGATAAGATAAGAGAAGACGAAAATGTAATGATTTATTTTACTGGAATTTAAAACGTTTTAATTACAAGTGTAACACTTCGATGTTGCATAACTTTTCTTGTAAATGATTATGAATCCTACATGTGAAATCTGTTGCCACAATTCTGTCAGTAATTCGTAAAAATCGCTGCTTAATTGATTGTAAGAAAATAAGCAATAGCAAGATTTCGTAAAATAAAGTAATATTTTCTGATTTAGATTTGTATTGTTACAACGACAATTTGTTTATTGTAACGCAAGAGATTATTTTATCGAAGCAAGATTATCACTGCTCGAATGGAAGCGATTATATCATGTCATGTGAGAGGAAGTCACTCTTATCAGGATGAGAGATTGCGTACACACAAGACATGTACGCATTCGTCGACAAACCAATTAATCGTGCATATATCTCTGTTTTTATGCTCTTACAGCAGAATAAATTACGTCTGATTTAGGCTGCATTTCGATATTCACTGTCAGTACTGAAAATTATATTTTACGTCACGCGTACACTATAGGATTTTCAGTACTGACAGTGAATATTGGAATGCAGCCTTAGTCTTAATTAATAAACTCCATACGTAATATCCGAAAATAATCTCACAATCAGTTGTTATTCGATTCCAATCAGGATATCGCGAAGACGATTATTTAATGCTATGATATTTTTGCTCGTCCGATATGAATTAAAAAATTTCTTTAGTCAACGGTTGACAGCTGGACGAACCAGCTGTTATTTAAGACCGGATCCTTTTTTTTATTGTATCATTGTTTGGATTATATCCAACCACCGCCGCTTAAAAATCATTTCACAGTCAGTTTCCGATGTCTTTTCTAAAGATTCAGTTTGTCAATTTCACGTTCTCTGGACTTGGTTCGGTGAATGGATTTCATTTCTCTTTGTCGGTTAGTCTAAATTTTCATTTCTAGTTCGAATATTTTGCAGACTATGAATGTTAGCAAAATTTTTCTGGCATTTTCTCTTGAAAATTACACTATCTTTGTATATTCAATGTTTTAAATACTCTCACCTTATGCTCGTGAAATTATTTAATTTATCTATCACTGCATCGCTGAAGATGGCTCAAAGCAGAACCGAATGTATTAAATATTATTAATTAAATGTTACATAACTCACGCATAATATAACCGCGTTTTGACTCTCAAAGTCTACTTTCCTTGTTACTCGTTAATTTTATAATATCGAGAATCTCTAGTTAATTTAGTTATTTATTTACAAATGCTTGCAATTATGTTATTATTTTTATTATAAATAAACATTTTCCAGCAATGATATATAAAAACAAATATAGATATAATAAGCTAGAGATACGGAATTAGATTAATATTCTCATTAACAAAAATTAAATTATTATACTTAATATATAATTCAATAGAATTAAAGGAGTTTTTCCATTGTTTATTAGCCTGTTATCACTGTATTAGTTATACAGAGGCATTTTTAAGACAAAATATATGTAATTTGCTGTACTTTGCTAGTAATACTTTGTTTCTAATAAATGATTATATTTCTCAAGCAGACGCAGTCGGACGACGACGATGTGGCGGACGATGTGTCCGTCAACGTCGGGGGGCAGGATGACTTCATGACGGAATTTTTCGCGGAGGTGAGTGACAAATTAATTTGTTGCCGCGGCAATTTTATTTCCTACACCGTGGCGCGATCAAAAGTATGAAAGAGTGCCGTCAATCAAAAGTAGGTTAAACCAGTATCAGCAAGATTATATCGGTCTTAACGAGGACAATGCACAGTTTCTCCTTTCGCTTCTTTTCATACATAGATATGAATATCGCGGATAACACAAAGGAACGTTCGTGTATAAAATTCAATAAATCGAGTGAAACAGCATTTCGTAAAAATTCCGCGCCGGAATCTTTGCACAAGGCTTTCGTATTTTATCGATCGCGCCTTGCAAGCTTTTCCTTGTGCTACGGCAAAATGTTTTTATTCCGTGCAAGTGCACCTGCTCGGGGAAGCAAGATGCAACTTTCTTGTAGAGTGTAGACATATCGCGCGTGCATCTTTTTCCAAGCGTGAATTTTACAGTTCGGGCCGCCCTCGTAATTTGGCGCGTTCAGCAGACACCAACTGTTGTACAACTGTTGAGTTCGTCTTATTGACACTCTGCGTTGATTGGTTGGTTCTATTTTGTAAGAGCCAATCACGTTCGACTGCTACTGAGCGGCTGTGTCTCCTGAACGCGCCCATTCACATGTGATTTACCGAAGCGAAATCTCTGACGAACACCGGATATGACCATATGCATCACGCATCATTCGTATCGTTTTATCATCAGCTTATGCGGGAATTACGGTGGAATCGTAAACACGCGCATTGTGTCGAGAATGACGCACGTTTCACTGTTATCGTAATATTTTAGAATAATTATTAATTATAAATGATTATATTTTGAGGACCGTCGTATAATTGTCGCGCGGAAAATTGATCAATTTTTACGTCGCTTTTATATGTTAATTTAAACAGGTATCCGCTATACTTTCAGAATAAACACGTTCGCAAAACACCGCGCGTATTTTGCAAAAATATAAAATTGCATTAATGTAATAGTGAAGCAAACACGTGATTACTCGTTATTTTCTCTTGCCGCGTACCATGAGCTTTGTCACGCAAGCGATAATAAGCCGCTCTTCTCTCTCTCTTTCTTTCTTTTAAAAAAAGTTCTTTTATCTGATACGCCGTTTTTCTCGCGAGCTAGTGATTTGTTGTCATAGATAAGAGATGTCACTCGGAATACAGGATAACCTGTATCGCGTAATGAGAATTATTTCATTCCTCGTACTCCAAAGAAAGAAAAGATTGGAAAACGATAAAGGAAATTTTGTTCTAATTAATCGTGCATTTTTATTAAATGCGGCTTGAGAGAGAAAAAATAAATACATTTTATATATTTATATAAATATTTTCTAAAATATATAAAATGTTTTATTTTTTTACATATATTTTATAAGTTATTACATCTTGTTGACTGTAATCTGTTGGTAATATTTATCACAACAAATGCAAACATAAAAGAGAGGAGTCCGGTTAAAGGAAAGATTATTTGCATCGTAAAGAAGATTAATCACTCGTAGGATATTTACTTTTCTTCAAAAACTACTTCGTGCTTTCGAAACGTTCTACTAATGGCATTCGTTTCATTTATATTCATACGACTCGTTTACGGATAAATGTTGGAAAATGCATAGTAAAAGATAATTTCCTGCGAAATATAAGACGTTTTTGCTTTGCGTTCTTCCGCAAATGCTTCTACATCCACTTTTATAAGAGCATTTGCTTCTTATCCGTGTAATCCGTCGAATCATTATGCTCATCCACAGTTTTCCCGTTATATCGAGTAATCTCCGTAATTTTGCAACAGGGATGTTAGTTAATTAAAAGTTACCTCGATATCTGCCTAAATTTTAACGAATTTCCCGCGTTAACGATTAGTTCACCGTCGATTAAAGACGAAGGGAAGCGTCGAAGCGCCAAGATAACGCACGGCTATAATTATCGCGTATACAATTTCGTTCATTGGCGGCTGGGTAATAATTATTGCGAACGGTGCGCCATTTCTCACGCGGTTGTTTCGTCGACATTCGCGGTTGCGTGCGTTTGACGTTTACGAGGGTCCCAGTTCTAACGGTGGAAAACACAACGCTCGCGAAATCCTGCACCGTTCTGGACGGGGTGAGGCAAGAGAAGGGTGAGGGATCGGGGACATCGGGGTGCCGCGGACGTTGGATTTGAACGCGGTCGAATAAGTACGTACGCGAGTTACGCGACGCGATCGTCGGGGCTCAGGCAATTCAAATGCAGATGTAACTCGCGGAGCGAGAACCAAAGCGACATTATACCAATTGTTTTTGTTGATAAGCGTTAACATGCCGGCATTGGCACCGTCGCGTCGCTTCGCATTACATAAGCGCGGATTGTAGTTTGTAGTCTCAAATCGCGGACTCACAATTCACAATCGGATGTACATATACATAACTGTGCGATTAGCGATACACGAGATAATTCGATTAGTATCGATAAATTTTGATCTGCGTTAAGGGGATCCTGCAGCCAAGGCCGAACTCCGACGTTGTCGATAATTTCGACCGTTTTCTATATTGCCGACCTATATCTGTCCTTGTATAGACAATGATCTAGACAAGGATAGTACCTACAATAACCTACATTGCATTCATAAAATGCAACTGAGAAAAATCTTTTTTTGTGGGCGTTGAATCTTAGTTCTACTTGCACGATATTATTCTTACATGTTTTCCCTAGAGTAAGCGACTTTTATTTTGTATATATAAACTACAGTTTTTTTGTTTTAAGCAAATATTGTCGTCAGATGACAGCTGTATGTGCCCAAATTAGTACTTACTATTTTTAATTTTTTTTGTTTTTGATATAAAATCGCGTGCCTTAGATTTTTGTGCGTACTTTAATTCTGTAAGAGATTTTTGTAATTCTGTAAAGCCAATTAAAAGATTTCTCTAATTGCGATAATGTCGGTAAATCATACGGCTGCAGGATCTTCTCACGACGTTCTTTAAATCAACTTTAGATTAACTTCAGAGAAAATTAACTTTATACCGTAGTCACTGAGTATCTATTTATATAGACAAACTATATTTACAAAGTGTATTTTGTTTTCTCTGACCAATCCGGATATATTATTAGTTCCGTTAAATATCAAATACGTTGACTGATCCAAATTAGTAAAATATGAAAAGCGATGGATGATCCCTGAGAATATTTATGGTACAAAATTCTACGCTAACAGAGATTAATTCAGCTTCATCACGGAACTGCAAGAATAAATTAGTTCGCAATGTTTTGCGCGTTTGTTGTATTAAATATCATCATTACCTGTACTTTTAAATTGTTCGCAACAATTGCATTGTCGTCACTTGTTGTTTTAGCTTGATACTGCTTTGTTCGGAAACATATACATAGGTAAAGCATTCACTTATTTAATTCTCTAACAAAGCCCGTGCTCACATAGAAATTCTTACTCATGCACGTGTTCTTACGTATCTGCTGCCGAGATTTATTGCACTAGTTTCTACTAACACAGGTCCTGGATTTTGCTTATACATCCGGCATACGGCGCTAACAAAATTTATTATATCAATTTGTTTTGTACGAGAGAAACTATTACAGCTGTCTTCTGAATTGAAAAATTTGTGGACTCTCTGCTTACAAACTTTTAAAGGTGAAAAAATATGCAAAAGAGCTGAACGGTCGTTAAACATGCATAACGCGTGCTTGTCATCCATGCAAAATTTTCGACAAATCGTCCAAATGATCGTTACGCGTCGATAAATAATTCGTATTCCACTCGGCGCGTAACGGCCGCTGCGTATTTATATTGTTAATAAAACCACAACGGTGCGATGGTCCGGTGGTAAAATTTTATCGGCGATTGCTGTCGACATCGACACATACGAGCGTCGCGGTATTGCCCCTTGATGCTGTCGCGATATTTTCCAACAGGTCGAAAGAATCTTTGCGATGGAACGCCGCGTTCCCATGTAAATGGATGGTCGTAAAAGCACACGCGGAAAGCTTACGCGCGCCAAGTTAGATTGATTTTTATATCACGTTTCGTCGCCATTCCGCTCGCTTCGTACCCCGTTTCATTTCGCATCTTTATTCTCCGCTGTTTTCCCACGAACCCCATCACCTGGGATTTCCGTGTTATTTTCCTGTTATATAGCGTCGATATCTGCAGTATGACGTTTATTTTTTACTACTACTGTTCTCGTTGCCGTTGCTCTTAATTTTTCTGCAATGCTCGTTTTATATTTCGGAGAAGTTAATCACATGTAACTTTGCTCCAGAATCATAATGGAATTATGACGGAAATAATTACCCATTTTTTCTCTCTCTGTCTCTTCCCGCTCTTCCTCTCTCTCCCTCCCCCTTTCTCTCTCATCTCATCTTGATATAAAAGAGTTTAAACCATTTCATTTATAACGTGTAAAGCCTAAAGTAATATTTGATAATCAAAAGCTTGTAACATGAAATATTACTTTCTTCCTCATGTTTTTTACAGCAATTTTTTCACAAATTTGAATCAATATTTCTTGTTGTTGAATAATATCTTATAAAAATTTGTTTATCAAATAATTTATTGATAATAAAGTCAAATAATCTGTTGATACACGAATTTTATTTTTGAGGACTGTTCTAATTGTGATATTCCATGGATATCTCCTTTTGCACCAAGTAAACTTTACCGTCTCAAGCGATCGATATAAAAGATTTTAATATTTTTTAATATCTTTGTGTCAATGTTTATAACTTGATATAATAATAATAATAACCAAGATTACATCAAACGCATTTGGAGCTCGATGTGTTCTAATCATCGAATTGTTGGAAGTTTCTTCGCTCCATGAACACACACACACACATCTGTGCAATTATTCGTTCGTACCTCTAAATCTGAACTTTTATCGTTAAATCTGTATTTTCGCCCTCTTAGTAAAATCGATTAAAGCTTCTACAGTATAGTGGTGCGGTGTAAAGAGAAGCGAAACGTGTTTGAACGCAAAGTGTTGTAACTCTGTCGACGCAAAATTCCTTCGCGCGTGTAATCGCGCGCAAGCTTATTATCGTCATCCTTGCGAGCGTTTAATATTGCCGTTTATTTTCGCGAACTCTGCGAGCGTATTGCGACCGGGAGCGAAACTTACGCACAGCCGTGGGATCGCGAAATACACTTCCGGAATCTTTTCTCTCTAGACAGAACCCGGAGGATAAATATCTTTCTCGCAGTAAGTTTTGACCGTAACTGTACGCCCGGAAATTCTAATCTCGAAATATGCGAAGTATGTGTTTGAGATACTAAATAATTCCATACTTATTTTGTGCACACTTCTCATCCAGCGCTATTTGCAATCATCGATCTTTTCATCAATGTTTATCTCCTAGGTCTTCAAATCTTTTGATATTGTGAATAATTGTTATTGGTACTGATTTTTGTTAATAACACTGTTTAACAAAAAAAAAAAAACACAAGAACAAGAATAATCGTTTTCTGCAGCTGTGGAGCCAATATGGCGGATATCAAAGTAAAAATTCGACCATTTTAAATTTTTTATATTGGCTCCGCTATATTAAATTTATTAACTTTGACATCAGATTAGTATTCAAAACGACCTGAAAAACCTTTAGATTTGAGTAACAATTAAAAAAACTGTATAGATCCTTAATGATTTATGTAAATCGCAACTTTGACACAATAGACTCTATGTTAATCTTTACCCTCAGCCCTCACCCTTGTTTTCGGTCAACGTAACTTCTGTCCATAGTCGTTCGCGTCCTGAGCTTATTAAATCATTTTAAAAATGTTTAAAAAATTCATGGAGCATGTTTGAACCTTATAGAATACGAAACTCGATACGAAACAATACTTTAGAACAATAAAAAATTTAAATAACTGTTTTAACAAATAAGCTCGGAAAAGAGAGACCGTCGCTAAAAAAACGTAAAAATTTTAATAAATTATATCTCTGGTTAAAATTGGCGTAGAATAAAAATTTTTTTTTGAAATAGAAGCTGAAGAGTTGTTCTTTAATAAAAAAAATTACGTCGATCTTGTATTATTAAAAAATAGTATTACTCGCATGGGTCATTCATGTTCGTTTGAGATTTGTAATCTCCAGTACTCACGGCTGTACTAGCGGAATCTAACTAAATTTTTCCCTAAAGTAGCTCTTCACTTGAAGTTTTTTCCCAGCTACTACAAATTGCGCCACTTCTGCTGAGTTTCAAGATATTACAGGTAATAGATTTTGACCGGACACGAATGACCCATAGACAGGAGCTGAGGGTTCAATATCTTTAACCATAATCGACACAATCTTTTAAGGACTGTAAGTCCTAACAGCATACTTAATTTTGATTGTAATAAAACTTCTCCAAAACATCACATATCGTAATTACAATATGCTAAAACACATTAAAATTGCCTTTTTGCAACTTTAACTGAAAATTTCTCAAAATTGTGACGTGATAGAGCAATTTGATAAACGGGATCGTATTCAGCGTTTAAAGAACTATAGAAAACGATTATTCTCGTTTTTGTGCTTAAAAAAATTTTTTTTGTTGAACAGTGCAATATATAGGAACCTGAAAAATATGATACATCATTATAGTTTAGTAAAATAACGCTTTATGAAGCATACAATAATTAGCACTGAGTGCATGCTCAATACACGGAGAATAATAATGAATACCGATGCATTGATGTTACTCGAGGAAACATACGCGCGATAATGTAATACTCGTTGCATAATTATTCTATGAAATTATATTCTACGGTTTACACTAATTAATATTTGTATAACATTAATTGTTTACTAATAAAATGTAGAAATAGTAATACGACGAAATACACGCAATATTTTGCAGGAATACGCGAAAGTATTTCAATTTTTCTTTTTGTTTCGAAATTCTCTGCAGGAAGGCGGAAGATCGAGAGTAACATCGAGGGAATTCCATTCTAACGGCGGCGCTCAAAAAATATCGGTCTTTAGGGGGTTAACGCGAAATCGATACGTAGACGTGCCGCCGCGATATATCGCGATATATCGCGGCGCGCGTTTCGGGTATGCCGAAATGTGTCGTCGTAACAGCCATTAGGCTGTCCGTTCTATACGAAGCTCGCGTTCGTGTCCCCGGTGTATGTAAACGCGATGCAGTCTATGCAGTATGCAATCGCGAGGAAGTAACGGGAAGCGCCCGAATAGGCGAGCCACGGGGACAGGCGTGCAATCGAGCGGGATGAAAACGGCACGCTTGCGAGAATGCTCCGCGAGTGATGCAGGATGGCACTAACGGCTTTGTGTTGTCGACAAGAGAGTACAGCCACGACGAAAGAGATCCTGACAGTCGAGCTCGCACTTTCTTCGGTATCGATCACCTATCCTGTTACCGTTACCGTTATCCTTTCACGAAAACCGAGCGAGCTTCTTTGACTTCGAAACACGAGCAGTCCCAAGACGCGATGTCAAGACTCTTGGGCAAACCTACAACTTTATTGCGAAAAATGAGTGTTCTTGTTTAATTTGATTTCACTAATTCTTATACACTTTTTGCGGTTGACCTCAACTTTATTTACAATAGCTATTTTAATCCTATATTGCTCACGTTGAATGTAAAATACATTCCAGCTTTAGAAATCTATTAAATTTACAGAGTTAAAACGGTTGAATGCTGCACAAATTGTTTCATAATTAAAGAAGAAATTAAGCATTTATTTTCATCTAGAAGATGTATCGAATGTTATCAATCTTTATTTAATTGTAAATCGTCAAAGTGAATAATAAAAATTGAGATATGATGTTGGGGTGAAATACACCCCATACAGTGAGTAATTAAAAAAAACTACGCGAGTAATGCAGAGTTAAGAAATATGGCAATATAAGTACATGCGCTTTAGTCATTTTCGAGCTTCTATAGGATTAACTTAATCGTTAAAATTATGTCACGCTTCACTCTATCCATCGATTATCTCTCATCATGCGCGCCTGCTATTAAAAAGATTAAAGTCGAATGGATCTGGACCGAAGTAGTTAACGTTTACGGATTAACGTTACGAATTATTCTTCGAGATGGTTATCCGTTCGTGACGGGCTGTTTCGAGTTCTCCTCGACGAACTTCTCTGATAAAATTCCAGATTGCTGTTGTCGTCCTCGATGACGACAACGCTGGCTAATGTCCGACATCGTTTCGTCTGTCTTTACGCACGAAGCAATAGAAAATCCCGATGAGTCAGACGAAATCGCATCAAATTGGGTGAGAAAAGGAGAAGAGGGCTGAGCGGGCGCATTCTTTTCCAGCAAGCCAATCGATGAGATTTCGTCTGGTTTTACGATGCTATACGTAGGTGCACTATTACCTACTGTCCAGGACCGGCTCTTCGTCTCTCTTATTGGCCGAATATTATCCAGCCATTTTCTTTCCTCTCGCTAATTAGATCGCGCTAAGGATATGCGAACGAGAGCTTTTGGAATTTATCGCGGCCTAGTCCTCTCGCTAAGAACTCCTCTTGAAACCGAGCGAAGAGCGAAGAGCTCTCCGCAGCTCGGAAAGAAGCGCGCGAACTTTGTCGGGAGAAGTGATTCTCGAATTTCCTACATTATTCCATTTATGTGATGTTGCACATTGAATAATATTAACATGCATGTGATTTGTTATGTATGAGAATATTAATGTAAAAGTTATATTTTTTGTGTCCTCAATGACGGAACGAAATTTTCTAGCGCTACATAATATATAGTCGTCCTATACTTTATTGTAACACTCTTATATAAGTATCTTAATTTAATCGATGTCAAAATAACTGCGTATGAAAATTAGTGTATGTCGATATTTTTGAATGATTCATATTACGATTAAGGAGTAGATTATATTTTAAAATATTCAGGTATAGAAATAGTCTAAATTTATTGTGTTTTTACACATTTTCGTATTTTTTCTTAAAATTTTATAAAATATAGGTACGTGACCTCGCGAGCAAGTATACGTGATCGTCTGACAAAACGCGGTTTGCACTACTTGCGGCTCGAGCGCCACTCGTAATTACGGATATACTACTTAAATAGAGTAGTGTCCGATGTAATATGTATATGTATCGACCTCATCTACTTAAATTGGCTACTTTTATCAGCAATGTAATCGAGCGTTTATTTTCTTATTACTCTTTCCATTTTTTTTAAATTAAAGACAGTATTTGAATACTATCGACTTAATGAAATATTAATTTCGATAATATGCTTTTTTCGCGTGATAATTTCTTAATATTTTTTTTTGTTTTATTATTTGCTCTATATGCGATAATGAAAGATCGGGGGGAAATTCACAACCCAAAATTGTGTACACCACTGCCGATTTTTGGCATTGCTGTAAAACACTGCCGACATTTTCGTACACTGTCGACAATGCTTACAATTCCTACAATGCCGTCAACCCTATATTAAAATTAAGACTATGCTATGCAATTATGAATGCTGCCGCATACTGCCCATTATCATAGAACTTAGACCAATGCCTATACCTACACAAGAATCCTAAAGTTTTCCCAAATAGCCCAGTCACTTTAGACAAAAATCGAGCGAAACCTTGGAAAAAATGTTATCAAGCTGAATTTTGGCACAGACGTTTTTGCATAAGATTGAAGGGAAAGAAAGTTTATCACATTGCACAGTGGCCACTAAAAAAAATAATTAAACAAATAGAGCTCAAATTCCGTTTTTTTTTTCAAATATCTCGTTAAACATCGATTTTACAAAGAAAATACAACAGTAGAAAATTAAAGAGTGGATATTTTTGCACAAGAAAGGTTCTAGAAAAAAAGCGGCGTTTACACACGCAATAATTAGTGGCGCCAACTGACTGGCATTCATTGGCGCCAGAAACCGTTACTATTAAACTGGCAAACTCATAAGTGTTTACATAGTGATGCTATTGGCGCATAATATGCAAAATATGTATTTAAAATTTATCGTCAAAGTGTCAACTGAGTTGTTGGGTGCGACTATTCGTCACTCTGGGTGACTATGGGTCACTTTTAGGCATATTTCTTATCTAAACACACATGACAGCAAGCATATAACCTTAAATTTTATATCGTTTACATTTCAGCCTGGCGTCAGTACTGCTAAAAGTTAAAACATTTTAACTTTCGATTTCCTGGCACCAGTAATCGCCAGTAAACACCACACTACTAGCGCCAGTTTGTATTAAGTGTTTACACTTGCATTTTTACTGGCGCTAGTCGAATGGCGCCACTAATCATTGCGTGTGTAAACGCCGCTTTTTTAGTTTTCTTTGTACGAACAATACTTTTCACGTACTAAATTATGCAAGATGTACATACGCTGCGCGGTGAATTTACGGAGCGCGCCGACAGACGTCAAGTGAATTGAAGCATCGCACGCACGCACAAAAATGTCATAACTTTTGAACGAATCATTATACAAAAATTAACAGAGAATTGTTGAAAAGCTGAAACCTTCAGCTTTTTAATGTAATTTGTTTTGTTATTCTACGACAATTTTTGAAAATTCTACGATCGTTTAAACAAATTGTTACATGCAATTTTTGCTTTTTTCATAAGATCAGCTACAAGTAAATTCCAAATTGTAAAAAAAACGACTGGAAGATATTACAGTATATATTTCATACTTTGACTCTACCAGAGAAAAAAAATTACAAAATTTCTTTCTTTAAAATCAAGCTATTGATATTTTCAGTAATTTCCAAAATTTTTGTTAAAACGTTAAAATTGAAATTATCATAACTTGGCGAAAAATTGCGCTAGAAAAGTATTAGGTAGATTTGAGAAAATATCTCTGAATTTAAAATATTTTATCAAAACTACCTAATATTTCTTTAAATTAAAATAACTAAATTCATAGAAACCAATTTTCTTGCAAATAATAATTTCTTTTCCAGTTTGTAGGCATTTTCTTTTTTAACAATATGGAACCTACTTGTAACTGATTTTATTTAAAAAGAAGGCAAAAATTGCATGTATTTATTTAACCATCGTAAAATTGTCGTAGAATAACGAAACAAATGCATTAAAAAGCTGAAGGTTTCAGCTTTTCAACGATTCTTTGTTCCTCGCTTTGTTCATTTCTGTAAAATGATTCGTTAAAAAGTTATGACATTTTTTGTGCGCGTGTGCGACGCTTTAATTCACTTGACGTCTGTCGGCGCGCTCCGTAAATTCACTGCTCAGCGTACATCTTGCATAATTTATTACGTGAAATGTATTGTTTGCATAAAAAAACTTGTAACATTTCTTGTGCAAAATTGTCTATACTCTTTAATTTTTTACTATTGTATTTTCTTTGCAAAATCTGTATTTAACGAGATATTTGCAAAAGAACGGAATTTAAGCCCTATTTGTTTATTTATTTTTTTTAACGGCCATTGTACAATGCTAAACTCTTTTCCCCTTGAATTTTATGCAACAACGAAGGTCTGTGCCAAAATTCAGATTGGTAACATTATTTCCGAGGTTTCGCTCGATTTTTGTCTAAAGTGACTGGGCTAGTACTGCCGAGCCAATGCCGGATAAAATTCGGACACTGCCTTAGCAATGCTATGCAATGCCGCCTGCATTGCACTGCCACCAGTCATTATTACCACTGCCCAACCACTGACGACAATGCCGTCAGTATTATAGGCCACTGCCTACTTTTTTCAGTCCACTGTTGAATTTTTGTACACCAATGCCGGCTGTGAATTCCCCCCTGTGATAGATATATTACACGAAGAGAATTTTTCGTTATATTTTAACGAAAAATTCACTACAAATTTTACTATGTTTGGTAATAAGCTTGGGACAACTTGACAACCTGTCAAATATTATTGGTAACGAAAGAAATTTTTTAAATATGAAAAAGACATTTTATAAACAACATAATAAAAATTACCAAGCAGATTGTAAAGTGTTCTAAGGCAATAATTTTACAATGCGCTTCGTAAAATTTACATATTTTTAGTAAAATTTTTTAAAATGTATATTTGGTATAGCATGATTGCTAACATTCTAATTAAAACACCCCAAACTGGGGGACCTCCAAAGAGGAGAATTCACGTGGCAAGCAAGATACTCTCGGTGGGTTGCCATCACCTTATTCCGAGAGGTGGCGATCGAATAGAAACGATTTTTAGTTTGGTCGGAGATCGGATTCGAACTCGGAATACTCGGATCCTCGGCTCACGAGCCCAGCGCACGTCCCTCTGAGCTACGGTCCTCTCTTTCTCGTTCTTGTTTGTACAAGTTTATCTATAATACGTAGCTAGACACACCCGACAATGAAAATAATCGAGAATCATCAAACATAGCCGATAAATTATTATGCTGCATGGTAAAATTATCATGAGCAACCAACAATAAGTCAGATTAAAAATATGTATTATGCTGCATTGTAAAATTTATATAAGATATTTTATATGTTTAGCACTACTTGGCATTTATTCTATTTAAAACAATAAATAATCATAAGATTTTAATATATTTTGAAATTATGGAGATCTTACTATGTATTTTAGTAAAATTAATCAAATATATTTTATATTTTATTGTAGTAGATATTAATATTTTTTATTGTGGTAGACATTAATAAGAGAAACTTGCATAAAAATCTTTACCATGTTGCCCTACGATTACCATGAATTTCAGGGTAAATTTTTATAGAAAATTCTCTCTGTGTAGGAGCCGCGACAGTAAATTGCTTTTAAGGATTTGCAACATTAAAAAATCTTAAAGAGATATGTAAATTTTATTTCATTATGCAAAGGAGGATATTCCAAAATGAGGTTTTGGGAACTGTTAGGGAAACGAATAAATCCTACGTATTCTTACGTATTTTGAGTCGTAGAATCCGAAAATGACCATGAAAATTGTGCCTGTAGCGGGGAAAACGTGGAAAATGGGGGAAAATGGTGAAAAAACGTGAAATTGTTAAAACCTCAGACGTAATTTTCTTAGGTTTTTTTACGTATTTTGAAGCACTCAACATATATACAATCCCCCATGTTCCACGTTTTCCCCGCTACAGGCGCAATTTTCATGGTCATTTTCGGATTCTACGACTCAAAATACGTAAGAATACGTAGGATTTATTCGTTTCCCTAACAGTTCCCAAAACCTCATTTTGGAATACCCTCCTTTAAGCAAGCTCAGTTTTGAGAGATATAAATTTCGAGATGAAATGTCACTTTAGACGTAGTGTCAAATCGTGTCAACCGTGTTGACATTTAAAACTTGGATTTACATCACTTTTGTTTAATAAATATGCGAAAGTTCGTTTAGGTTAAGTTTAAGCCAACCGCTGACTCTGACGTGTGTTTTTCCACAGGTGGAGGAGATCCGCGAAATGATAGATAGGATCCAGACGAATGTGGAAGATGTGAAGAAAAAACACAGCGCCATTCTCTCCGCGCCGCAGACCGATGAGAGTGAGTTTAATTTATCATCTTGTATTACTTATCCCATTTCTTACGCGAAGTACGTGCATATATCCTCGCGGCTACTACCAGTGAGCTCGATTACGTTCCGCGGGCAAAAAGCGAGATTGTGCTCAACGTGAAAATCGCTGTTTCCGGAAATTTCCGGTCATATGAAACGATCAATCTGACGATTAAATTAAACGATAACTGGCTTGTTCAAATATTAGCGGATTGTGTGCTAACGCCGACGCATCTGTTTGCTCCACGTGATCATTTATATGACGTTGAAACCGATTTCGACATTTTCGGTCGCAAACTTCGTTCATACACAGCCGGGGATAAAAATAATTCTTACGTTTATTCATCAAATATATAAATAGAGACGAGACAATCGTTGTAGAGCATGATTTTTTTGTATTTATATAGCACGTTGAAAATCAAATTCATCATTATATTAAGATCTAATCGCTGTTATTTATATTTAGCAATTATAATTATAGAAAATATATTTATATTGTTAAATATATAAATAACATACCGGCAATTATTCTCTCGGATGCCGATCGTCAGAAGAGAATGTTTAGGTGGGCGAATCAACGCTTAAATTTGTTCCCAGTTAACCGCTGATCCTCCGCGAACTCCTCCTCCGTCGGAGGCTTGCTAAGAGTCAAATTCAAATTTGCTCTTTGTACATAATTCAAGAACTTATCCGTCTTTCTGGGGTCGATTTACTCAACACCGGCAGGCTTTCAAGCCGGTCGGTTGCCCTCGTTTCTCGGTGGGATACCTACATCCCGCTCATCTTCGAACGTCGATGCTGAATATTTCATATGACCGAACGCATGCCGTTATACTTGCCAAAAAACTCTCGCCGAGCATACCGCGTCGAAATCCGATATTCCAGAGCGACGTTTTATTATTGGAGAGAGCACGGTATGATATACAACGGAACTTCGCGAACTTTAACACATTGAACCCTGTGCGCACGCAGAAAAATTCAGGGTCTGCCGAATTTTTATACACATATATAATATTTTAAATTTCTGACATCGTTAAAGAGCAACCTTGATCATATTGATACAATCAGTAATTTAAGTGCGACTTAAGAAACGAATTAACGAAGCTTGTAAACTTTAGCGCGAGTATAAAGTGTAACTCGAGGTGTAACTCGATCAGGAGAATTGATTGAAGCTTGAGCAGCCGTTAATTGAAAAGACTCGCGTGAAATAGTTTCTCTTAGAGGTTGTTCCGCGCATCCGAGAATATAATTCTCTCGCTCATTGCAAGAAACGACTGGGAAATCATTCGACGTATCGGCTTTCGTAATTTCGTACGAAGATAATCGGGCCTCGATATTCCGACAAGCGCGGCGCCGCCAAATTCAATAGCTGGAAATGCAATGCAGGAGACTGGTTAAATTTGAAAAGTGGCTCCTCCGGAGCTGAGGGAAGAGGTAAAAGAGGTGGTGGAGTGGCCAGGATGCTCGCGAAAGAGAGTGGGAGACATAAGAGGCACAGATAGCGAGAGAGAGAGAGAGGGATGGGATACTCATGGTGGTAATCGTCCTTGCCCTGGTTGCTATTGTAGCTGCCAGTAGCCGGGGTTGAGTTGTCATGCCTTACACCTTCATCCCCCGGCACGATGAGCGCGCGCGCGCGCGCGAATGCGCGCGAATGCGCGTGTTTGCGACGGTTGTGGCTCCTAACCCTTTTGTTTATGTGAATCGTACGCTGACATCCGCCGCAGATTAATCATTAATGGTACTTTCACCGACTATGCTTTATTTCTTAGGAAAAGCCATGAATTATTGAAATATCCGTCAATAACATTCCGGAGTGCTTCCGGGTGACGATCGTGGCGCAGAGAAATTTGCACTGCTCTAGTGAAATAAAGATTCGAGTTTAAATCTAATCATTCTCGAGTTTAAATCAAGAATTTGATTTTGAGGAATCATTTCGTGAATATAAATAGAGAAATTCAAAATCTATACTCACGCTATATCTGAATATTAAGATAGCTGTGTTACACTAATATACTTACATATGTAATAATATTATAAAGTATAATATTTTGAGAAACAATCAAGTTTTTAAAGCTACTTGTTAATATAAATTGATAAAATAGTTTACGTTATTACATGATTTTTAAGAACAGTCTAGTCGTACATATTGATAACGCGAAATCGTGAAGTTTTAATATTAAATTACGAGAAATTATTACTGATAATGAGAAATGATAGAGAAGAGGAAAATTATGTTACGCTAATTGTAAGTTAAGCTATGACTTCACGCTAATCTGTTTAGAAATCTGGGTAAATGTCGCGCAAACATGCAGTATGTTAATTCCTACATAGCTTGTCGATAATTTCGAGCAAGTAGATTAACCTCCCGTAACTGAGGGATTAAGTAATATCCCGTACGAGAGAGAGAGAGAGAGAGAGAGCAATGTCTGCTAATTACTATTAATACCTCGACCTTGTACATCGAAATTCCACGATAATTTAACCGTGGCTTAAATTATTCGATATATTATGCATAATCTTTACTCTTTGACCTCCTCAACTAAACGTCCATACATCGTATCGGCCTGTATTGTTCGAGCAGGATGCGAGTGTATTTCCATAGCTATCTGTCGCTCGGTCTCTTTCAACTTCGCTCTTCTGTCTACCTGAGAAGTTCTGACGGCGAAGCTAAGCCCTAGATACGTCAAAAAGATTTCTCCGTATGTCCGTCTGTATATAAACGCGCACGTACCTTCGAACACTTTCGTTCATTGCATCTTTTTTTGCAACATAGCTGTCGCGGTAGCCTCGGAACTTGAACGAAACAGTAGCAAAAAAAAAAGAGAACGTTCGTATAAATAAGACGTGCATCCTATTTGGCTAAACTGCAAAATTTAACTCGCGATGGCGTACTATCATCGCCTTCGCGATACACATTTACGCGAAATGTGCCAATTTCTTTATAACAGTCGCTTTCGCGTAGATTGCACGAGTTCTTTTCATGCATGGGCGAGTAGAGTTACGATGGGAGATCTTGTAGAAACTGGTAGACGTGAAACGTTCGAACCGTGTTCTCGCAAAGGAGAGAGAGAAAATCTTATTTTTAATTTTTATTTTTACGCTGTTTTTGTCTTTTACCATTAGATTGTTTAGATTGCTTGCTTCAAAATAATAATATATCTTTTATGTATCTCTTTTTCTCTCGCTTTTTCTAGTCATTGATGAATACATACATATTTAATATATGTGTATATATGTGTGCGTATGCAAATATAATACGACAAGTCGAAATATATGCGTTAGTTGTATCTAGCGACGGAGGGATAATTTTCTTATTATAAGGATTACCTATATAAACAACGCTTTTTCCAAAACGTTGCGTAGCTCTAAAGTGAGCTGTTTGGCTTCTAAAATAAGCTAAACAGAGTACAATTAATAATAACTTGTATATCCGACGTTATTGGGTCGTTCGATTCCAAACAGCTGTGAGAAGTACCGTCGAGATACGCGAGACTGTTCATACGTGAACGAGATGAAGATAATCGAGCCTCGTGCACGTCGATATTGTTGTCACTCGCCGCGATTCGGTGGAAACGGGTTAAACGGTTTTAGAAACTGTGTCGCTGCGCCGAATGCTTCGTTAGAGGCACGCTCGCGGATTACGGGCGATAACGACGATGCGATGCCGGGACACCCCGCGCGCGGGATCGGAATCGGGTTTACGCATTTATTGCGACGAACGGCTCGATAATCGATCGTTCCCACGTCACTTACGCGCTCGAGGCCGCGAAACAATCGTCGTTGTTCTCCCCGCGCTCGCTCGCTCGCTCGTTCGCTCATGGGCCGGAACTTCCCTATAATATGCAGGAATTATTCACACGTTTGAATCGCCGCTACGTATTTCCGCAAGCTAATGACGATATACGTTAAACATACAACGCGCATTGTCCTCGACGAACAATCGCTTTAATTAGTAGCCCATCTCCTCCGTATTTTCGCCCTCCCTGCATGTCCGTTGATTAACCTCTGGAGACCTCCGGAGCTTGTTATTTTTAGCGAAAGTGCAGCGAAAATTTCACAATGTAAATTCCGCCTCGTTTGCAATATTGATTATTCTTCTTACGGCATATGTGTATGTGCATATGTGTACCACGTGTGATGCATTAAGCGCTACTAATGTTTTTAAAATTAATAATGTTTAAACACATGTTACGTATTCCTGGTCATCAAGATCAGATGAAAGCGATAGGTTTATACGCGGTATTATACTATTTAATAATTTTTTGGTTGGAATGTTTAATTACGCAGAGCAATTACTAATGGCTCATCATCACTGCCGAAGAATGTAAACAAGTAATAGCGTGAAAAGTGCAAATCTTGATATAACCGTTGCATAAGATAGTAATCACCTATTATGCATGCCAATATAAAATGATATTGAAGGGGTATCATGTATGATACTTGCAAAGTGAAGAGATTAAAATATCATTAAATCGTTCCCGCGTAATCGTCGTCTTGCAGGATTTCCGGTGCACAATTAATAGATTCTCTTCGCGATATGCAATTATAAAAAGTCATATCTTGAACGTACGTTCGTTTTCACATTGTGATTATGTAAATATGAAAAAAAAAAAATCTCGAACGCGTAACACGACTCCGCGTGTGCTCCGCGCTGTTACAGCATCGATGTGAACGCGCACCACCTGCCGACGCTGCTAAATAGTATCACGAGAATAGTCCTGCGCTAAAAATAGCTTAAAAAGTCAGTGCGATGGAGAGGCGGCACTCGAGTTACGCGACGCCGTTCATCGATCCGATCTACCGCCAGCTGCCGCGTATCAGCAAGAACGGATGGGTGCGTTTTTAAACCGACAGCCGCGAAAAAATGCGACCTTTTGCGCTAAGGTCCGTTTAAATGGAACGATTCTTGATGCGCGAAGACTTTGGTTGAGATATTCCCGGTGGAATCATCGTTATGCCTGATCAGTTTTATAATATTTCTCGCGTGCACGCGAGAACTCTATTCTTCGACTCTAAATATCTATCAATTACGATATTAAAAATATATTGTCTTGCAGGGGTCAAGTAGTAATTTCACTACTACTTGAACTATATGTAAACTATATTTAATATTTACACAGTTCTATGCCGATCTGATTTTAATAATTTAAAAAGAAAAGAATTTAGTTTCATTGATTATTTCCTCCTCGATTTCCTCAGTAACTCAACATGAGTAATTACGTGAAATTCTTTAAGCAGACAATCCATGTTCTTATTCGCACGTTTATCGCCAGGTGCGCTTGTTTAATCCTCATTTCCAGTTTGACATTGAACTAAACCGATTAAAACTGCCAACCTTGCCGCCAACCGACTTTTCTCCGAGTAAAGTAGGTTTTAGTCGGCTAGGGATAACGTAACTTGCAACAGGTTGACGTTGATGGATAGCAGGGCCTAGTAACTGTTATATATTTTTTCACAAGTTTTTTGCAGTACTCGTCTCTCATTTTCCACTATTGAAAAATCCAACTGCCGAAAAGAACGAGATATACGATCCGTTTGCACCTATATACGCCGCTAAAACATCTGCAGGCTAAAACATTTCTATGAGTATTGTTACAGCGTGTAATTGTTGAAAGAATGTACAATAATTAATTAAATTTATATCATCGTAATCAGTTTTCTTTTAGCCCTAGTCAGTATAAGTCATAGATGTATGTTTATTTATTTATTTCACGAAATATTGAGAACAAATATTCAGTAAATTAGTATCACAGTATCATAGCTCTCTTGTAATTGTTTGCATATTACATCAAGCATAATACATCAAAATTGATGTATAATATGTCAGTATTTTGACTTCTGATACGATACGTCAAATATGTATCCAAATATGTAGGCTATTATCATATTCAAATGTATCCCTATAGGGAACGAAGCAGAATCAGGTATCGAATCTCATCAAGCGTTGACATAGAGATTGGATATCCTGTATGTTTGGCTAGAAATAGATTTTAACATTGATGCGCACTTGAATAGAGTGGCTATCATCTTGTGGCGAATATTTACGCAAATATAAACTGTTGACCATCGTTGTCTGTCAACGTGGCAGATGCAGACGCGACAGTCGTATGCTACAAATCGCCGTGCCAAGCTCAGACGGCGGATAATTCATGCTCGACGCAACCGGGTTGATCCTGGCACGACGTCTTAGAGGACTCCGTCCTCTTATATACGAATCTTATATACGAGAATTGCACGTTGTTCCGACATGCACGTGAAGGAATTTACGGGGATTCTTTCGCTTGGAAAAAGCATTAGACCAGCTTGATCCGAGCTTTTCCTTTGAATTATTGTAAAACGATGATTTACTTCGTGTTTGCGGTACGAGAAATTATTTAGAACATGTTTATTAGCTGCGCAATGTAGTTACGACTAATCGTATAAATTAATAAAATATAAGTATACTAAAGGATAAAATTTAAACCAATACCTCAAGTTAAATAAGATTTTGTTATTTTTAACTACCATATGTCGAAATTTATTATTTTAACACAAAACAGTATTATTTTAACTCCATTGGCTTAGTTAAAATAACATTATTTTAGTTAAATTAAATATTGAGGAGCAGTGACGACTTATAGGAATGGTTTCAAATGACTCAAATTGAATATTGAACAAAAAATCAATGTTTATTCCGCCAATAATACTTAACCAAAAAGAATATATTTATCTTGACAACAATTGGCAATGAATACATAATAGCTTCACAACGTTTTAACCCAGGATTCGGGTCCTTATCAAGTGATCTGATGATGAAAAAAGAAGCATCGTCAACACATTCTCAATCTACTGCTTATGAGATTTTGACAGAAACATCATACACGAAAGCACGGAGAATGTCCAACGAAACCTGTTCGTTTCTAACTTCCATCGTGTGAACATGAACTGTTTTGTTGCTCTATAAAATTGTGATGTTTCGAGAATACCACTCTGATACTGCAATTACTGCGCTTTTATGTTACGCAATATGAATTGGTGCCATCGTTGGACATTCTCCATCCTTTCGTGTATGATGTTTCTGTCAAAATCTCATAAGCAGTAGATTGAGAATGTGTTGACGATGCTTCTTTTTTCATCATCAGATCACTTGATAAGGACCCAAATCCTGGGTTGAAACGTTGTGAAGCTATTATGTATTCATTGCCTGCAATTGTTGTCGAGATAAATATATTCTTTTTGGTTGAGTATTTACACTATGAAATTAACAGTGCATAATTATAATTAGAAAATATATTTTTTAGTTTCAATTTAGTAGAGTTACAATTTTTAATATTTGAGAAATATATAGTGTTTTGATTATAATATAAAAATGATATTTTCACAGTTACATACAATTATACATAAATATGAGAAAAGGATTTTCCCGCCTTAAGTTCTTTTAAGATGTGATAATAATTTATTTGGCAGGCGTAACTAAATTTGTAGAAAATTGTAAGCTGACGCAAGATCCGCAAGACACGTGCGAGATATACCGTTGGGAAAAACTGCGGAATATATTTCTCCTTTTTATTTTGCGGTATATGTATATGTCTCTCTTTTATTTTCACGACGTTACACACAAAAACACAGTACGGAAAGTGTTCGTTGTGTCTGCATCTGTTCTGGAATGTAAATTTTCCGTTTACGTTTTATTAGCGCGCCGCGACAGATTGCAATCGAAGCATCTCGCATGCATATTGAGAAGATCGAGTCGAAACACATGGTGAGTTACACCGTGTCGCTATAAATTAAAACAAGCAAAAATAAAGTAAAAAATTTATT
This sequence comes from Leptothorax acervorum, assembly GCA_035220615.1. Lineage (NCBI taxonomy): Eukaryota > Metazoa > Arthropoda > Insecta > Hymenoptera > Formicidae > Leptothorax > Leptothorax acervorum. The sequence goes on along the minus strand of JASTWQ010000258.1, from coordinate 231,183 downwards.
TTCCGTTGCACATGTCCTCGACGAGGGCAAGAGAGTTTAGAAGAAGAAAATAAAACTAGGACAAATGCATATAGCAGTACAACCGAGAGTATACAACTTTTCAAACTAAGAAAAGAAAAGTTCCGTGTACCTTTCTTATAATTAGATATTAGATGTATAAAGAAGTTACAGCGTGTAATTGTTGAAAGAATCTAATTAATCAAAAATTCAATCTTCAGAAAATATCCTTATGTCATAAGATGTAATTTTAGCAGATACGACAGCAGATACGACATTTTCTCTTTACCTTAGGGAACAGAAGTTTGCCCGAGCTCGTCACAGGCATGCATAGACCGAGAAGCCAATTTATTATTATTTCCCGGCTGCAGCGCGTGAACTTCTTCTCGCGTCATGGAAAATTAAGTTTACTGGGACTGAAGTACGGGGCGCATTGACGAAAACATGTTTTATAGAGGCGCGTAGAGGCACGGAGCGACTTGTAATTTTTTTATCGTATACCTATAAGCGTGTGCACACACACACGTGCATCGCATCGACGTCGTTTGCGCGACACGAAAATTTCATTTTCCGGTAAATGTCGCTCGGTGACGGAGACGAACGGAAATTCCTTCCTTGATAGACGAACAAGAATTCCGTCTTTGATAGAAATCTTTGAGAGACCCCGTAATTAGGCTTTTATACACCGACAAAACGGGACGTTGCGCGGACAAGTAGAGTGCTGACAACGTAATTAATCTTTAACCCTTTCACTACTCAAGAGAGTTACGGCATTGCCACGGACCGATTCCCCTTCATCATATTTTAATGATTTTAATCTCACGTAAATAACTCTCATTGTTACATTGTACGCTGAAATATGATGATCCTAACAGAAGGTGATAATTAAAATAACTTTTTTTCGATTAAAATTTATGATAAATTTACTGATTTTTTCCCGAAGATTTAATTGAGTTTCATTTCTTTTAACTCTTGAGATTAAACTTAGCATTTAAATTATAGATAAATATTCTATTTGCTTTACTTGAAGTTAAGTCAAATATAAACATTTGTTATCTATTTGCATCGCTAAATCATAATTTACTGGAAGTCTTCTCTTTGCTAATAATTTGAATGCTATATTTTGGTACCTTCACATTTTTCATTAAAGAAAAATTGTCGCAGAGATGAATTTTGTATAGAGGTTCGAGACAGTTAATATAAAATTCTTTGGCGAATGCAATCCATAACGGACGGTGTTTGAAAATCCGTATGATAAAAGTCACAGGAAAAAACGCGTAAACCGCGAGGCAGATTTGTCAGCGGCTGTCACGGTAACGAGCAAATCGATACGTCCAAAATCGAACGAGCACCATATAACGCGAGTCCGCGTTTCTCAGCAAAAGCGTTCCGCTGGTCCCATGATAGGTGGCCATTTGTATGGCCGTAGGGCACTAAAATATATCTGACTTGCGAGAAATATGGAGATATATTTCTTTTTTTGAGTTATTTCTGTTGCAAACACAAGACGATATCTTTCTATAATATTGCGTATAATGATATTCGATAACGATGAATCGATTTCCGCCTTTAGTGTTTGATTAGCGGTTAGAGATGGTTACAGAAGGTTGCCTGGTCGAGTTCTCTTTTACCACCATTTCCGACAAGAAATTGACTTTTGCCATTGGCATCCGCTACACCGATCATCTCTCGACCGACAACAGAATCGAGGTGGAATTACCCACAAGATGTACTCGTATAGTTACCTTGCTCCTACATTTCAGTCGCTCTCACGGAAATAAGGAGGAAGACGACTCGAGTTCAGTAAATATCTCGACATATTAAAGAAAATGATAAAAGAGAAATCGAGAGCAACAGTTGCGGATGCTCTGCCATGAAAATCACTGTTGCAAAAGAAAAATTACGGAAGATTAAGCGGTTTAATTAAGCGTCATTAATCGACGCAATGAGTCGCGAGGCAACATCTTGCACTTCGTTTTTCGCTCTTGAGATCTCTCTTTCGTTTTGCATCCCAAACGCGATATTTCACAGTTTCATGAAACGTGATGTTAATATCTAAATGTTATACACTTTTCATTATCAAGTTTATCGGTCCACGTAACATCGGTTTCCGCTGACGTGGATGTAATTCGCTATGTAAATGAGAGGCGCCTTCCGCGTGCGGATGTGTACACCTGCACATTTGTTACGACAATGAGTGTCATGTTCGTTTCGCGGTCGTGGAATTCAGCCAAGGTTGTGACGAGCGACGAGAACGGCGTGTCTAGCTAATTCGCGCGAGTGAAGTTTACTTTCGCGTACAATTAGGTCGTCCTTCTCGTTGAGAGCAACGTGCGCAAGTTCGGCGTTGCGTGGCACATGTGAAGGCTGTCGACGTTGCTCGCGTCATCGTCAGGATAGTTGGAAATGTCGTTATCAATATGTGTTTCACGGTCCTACGCAATTCGAAGACGTGGGTGGACGGTTAGTGGTGATATGAGGAAGCTAAAAATATATATACCGGCGTGTGTCCCTCTCGTATCTCGTATATACCGAAAAATATATCGCCCGCGAAAAATACCGGCCGTGACATTTAATCCCTCTGACGCGCGCGATCCAATTTCCCACTGTGGCTGGTCAATTACGCTACGATGTGATTGAGAAGTTCGGCATGAAGATAAGGCGAGTCCGTAATTTGTAAGATCCATCTCAAATACGACGCTGTGACTAAAATGACGTTTACAAATTACGGACTTGTCTCATTCAATTTAAGATAGCGTATAAATTTCTCTTCTACTTGCGAAACGTAATTTTTGCAACAAATATGACAATTGCGTCGGCAAATCAATATCGCTTGGCGCACAAAGTTATTATGATTGGCGGTTGAACATTTACTTTATTTAATGAAAGTAATTTTAACGTCATCGGAAAAGGGAAGGAGGAGAGGGGAAAAGGGTAGGGATAATAAAATTGCAACGATATACAGATGCGCAGGAATAAAATTGATTAATCGGCCGAGGATTCCTAAATAAGTAGGTACCTACCAAACGCCTTGGGTTTTGGGAGATGAAGAAACAGTGCGGTGTAGCTATCGCAATTTTGCGCGGTTGCAATTTTGGGCTGATGGAAGGAAATATAATCAGACGGAGGGACTCACGGGATTACTTAACACCCGTACCGTCGTAGTCTCTCCCGATCGTCTCTCCTCCGAAAAAGATTTCCCCAGACCGGCGAGGGTGTCCGTTCGCGATAGAGTCGTTTTTTGGCGGTTATCGCAACCTTACAGGAGGTACGTTCGCGTTAGGAAAAGCCTAACGACATCGTGGAGTTACCCGAGAGGGAGATGTCACACGTTGATCTCAAGCCGCCGGCGAATAATGGTATTTATAACTAGGAGGAATGTTTATATGTTATTATTCTCCGTGGATTGGCTTTCTCGTGAAAGAGTAGGGGAGACCGGGGCTAGTTGACACACTTTTTACATTTTATTTTTTTATTCTTTTCTGTACAACATTTTGTGTCTATCTTTAGTATAATTTGAAAGTACAATTCTTCGACAACAGAAAAATATATATACTGAAAAGTTTGTAAGTAAATTTGTAGAAGAAATCCGTTTCATGTTCGAGGATGTCTAGCGAGTCAACGTGTCCCGTTAACGGGGTACAATGGCACACAGTATGAGGTAAATTGACTACGCCGAGAAAAATATGGTTTAATTTAATTAAATGTTTATGTTATGGTTTACCACAAATATATAAAGTTAATTCAACTTTATCTTTACTGTATTATAACTTTAGGCTATATTAAAACGATAATATGGCATATTTATTTAATTAATACTAAACATAAAATATTTGGTTCATATTTATGTAAATAAAACTTATTAATGACAACAATTAAAGGTAGAACAAGCTGTACGTACACGTCATGAGTTCGAACATGCCGTACCAACTTGTCCTATTCCTTTTGTGTCAACTTACCCCAAAGCCAATTAAGTTCTTCCGGGTCATATATCTACATATATAAAGCATAATATAAAAATATATTGTTTAAAAGTTCGTTAAAATGTACTCGAATAAGTATATTTTCGAACTGCCATAGCAACTAACATAAAAGTTTACATTTATCAATAATTATATAAATAAATTTACGAGATTGTGAGAATTTACTTCCACTGTTAAAAATGCAATTTAACGCCATTATTTCAAAACTGTTGCTCGTAACAAAATGCAACTTACGTCACTTGTGTGAAAGATGGTTTTGTACTTGCTTGGTTCTGCAATATGTTCGAAAACAGCCGAAATATAAGCAAAGTGTCAACTAGCTCCTGTAGCCAACTAGCCCCGGTCTCCCCTAATGGTCTCAATTTCTTTCAATAGCACGCACAGACCTAATTTACTGATTTTAGGGATAAGGGCTTGATTGCAATAGCTGGAGAAAGTAAGATTTTTTTTATAGATATCAATTCTCATGTTTATTTTGATAACATTATATAAAATTTTAGATTTTGCTAAAAAATAAAGTGATTTAGTAGTTCTATTCAGTGACTTATTAAATGTCAAAATTTTATCGTGGGTTTTAACACGTGGGACATTCGAATGAATCGAGGGAGTTAGGATTACTTGTGGAAAAGAGGATTAATTTCGGTAATTGTTGGAGAGCGACAGTTTTATTTCGTATTTTAATAATCTTTTTTGGAAGTCTGCTTACAAAACCGCTGACAATATTTTTAGAATTCGTTAAAACGTGCATAAAGTTTATAAGTCAAATTCACTTTGATTATTATATACATACATATTATGTACATATATATAGTCAAATTCACTTTGATTATTATATAAATACATATATACAATACTGGCGTGCTCGATACGTTTGACACTTTTTGCAAGAATGTCAATTTGTCGGTGAACGTAAGAGACTTATTGTTAGATCGCGAATTTACGACCGTCCCGACTTCTCGCTTTCTCTCTTTCTCTTTCTTTCAGGTCAATCGCCAATATGACAGGCGAGATATGAACGAAAAATATCGGGCTGTCTCGGTAGAAATGGCACAATCTCGGTTCCGTTCGTCCTGCGATATATAGCTCGGCTGGAAGATCCGGGAAATGTTTCGCCAGCTGTTCGCTTCAATGTATCGTGACGCGTTGGGGCCTGCGGCGGTGCTCGACGCGATAATAATATTATTTAACGGATCTAACCGATTCGACGAATCCCTTGTTCTGTTCATGCCGGCAAATTTCCACTTGGTAATATCGCTTGCAATGCCGATCCAAAAATGTCTGCTATTGATCATTTACATAATTGGATCCGTCGGTGCATTCGTTTGGTAGCATTTAAATAATCGATCACGTCTGCGCCCAGATTGCTTGATGCATTCCAAATGAATGTTAATATTAATAATATGCGAGATCGAGTGGAATTTAGGACCATCTGTCAATTAAATTTGACATTTAATTTCTCTCAATAATAATCAACAAAGAGTCGAGAGGATTATCATTTGATACGTCCTCGTTGATATCGTTATTTTATATTACGAGATAAAAGCTGCATGATATCAAGTATTAAAACTTTGGACTATTAAGTATTATAATTAGGCATAAATTTGATCCTAATTTTGTATTATAATTTTTCGATATTTTGCATGCTTTAGAGCCAGTTTTTTAATAGTCGTTTAACTTTAATCTTATTGTTAGCTTAACTCACTCTTCGTCTCTTTCTGACTATCTCTTTTAGAAAAAGATGAAGAGTGAGTTTAGCTAAACTTCAGTTTAAACGACTATTGAAAAACTGGCCCTTAAAGTATTACTATAAACAACATTTTTTACAATGCATCTTTCGACGATTTTATTCTATTTTACACCTTGTTTGGTTTTATCTTAATTTAGACGTAGCCATAATAATTGAAGATTAATTATTTCCTCCGATTCTTCGTCTCGTCGACGTAAATGTCATTTCTTGCATAGTAAGTACCGTCGCGTCGCGAATGTTTGCCTTTCTTTCGTTCGTTATTACATTAAATGAGAAACCAGAGTCAATCAGAACAGACTTGATACCGGCTTTTATTTACTAGGGAAAATACTATAGGGGTGAGCAGGAAGGAAGCTCAAGTAAAATGTCCGATACGCGCGAGGATCAAGATGAGATTCAGTCGCACCTCTGTAGGTGGATGCGTGGGTGCGCGCGGCAGCGTGTGCAAGGGAGAGGATACAGGGAAAAGGCTCGAGGGCAGAAAGTACGATGCCATGGAATCGAGCGGAGGAGACTTTTACGAGTATGGGAGTACGGCGGTGGGAGAGGGTGGGCGAAAGTTTGTGTATCGATCTACGCGAATGCGTATGCTGGCTGGATTACGAGCTCGTGTATCGGATCACGTGGCAAATTTGTCCGCGTGCAGACTGCGCCAGTCAAATGCGCGTTTTCCGGATAAAAATAATTCACCCGGTCTGGCGAGAGAAAGTACTTTGCAATTAAAAAGAGCAAACGTGAAACGTACGTGGGTCGCGAGATTAACGAAATAAAAAATATTCGCATAAAAAATAGAAGTGATATAAATTAGTTTGGTGAGAGTCTATCATTTTGAAGAATACGCTAAATGGGCGAAAAATCGATTTCCTTTGTAGAGTCAAGAAGCGTAATTTGAAGTTGTTTTTGTTACTTGGAATGGGTTGGAATGGGTACTCCCACGCTGAGTGCTTGAACTTCAAAAACAACTTAAAACGAAACTTTGTGGAAACCAAACTAACAAACATATAAGTGTGTACAAATGGTGTAATTGGAACGTACCTTACACGTTTATTTCGCTATATATTTAATGTTTATAACTTTCTGTTTCTACTTTGTTACATTTTTGTCTAAAAAAGAATTAGAATAATTTACAGAACCTATAGAAATAACTCCTACTTTCCAAACTGATTCTCTGGAGTTAAGTGAGTGGAAATTTGAACATGAATTTATATATACAATTTATAATTATATATAGATATGTATATGTGTAATTTATACACATACACAAAAAGAGTTTCACGTACAAAAAGAATAATAATTGGATTAGAAAGTAAGATGAGAGCACACATTACAACATTTTAATCTTAAATTTAGTTTTTTAAATGGTAAACATTATATTTAAGCAAATAAATTTTTGTATAATGTATTTTATACATTTTTTTATTGCATATGTCTACACATGTTTATTTGCCTTTTACGCGATACGGTGTTATTTACGAGCAATGAGTTGCAAAGCAGTTAATATCTTTTTGAATACTTTATGAAATATTTAAAAATAATTATAATTTTGTATCTTTTTTTGTAAAATAGCGATTTGTAAAATTTCGGTATTTTCCGTATTTTATTTATGCATTTTATAATATTGTAGTTTATATTAGTCTTTTATATTTACACCAGCTTTTTACAAATTTTAATTATTTGATATACCTACATACGTATAGTATATCAAATAATTTTCTTTATGATCTTTCTAAAGATCTCTTTAATTTCCTGTATATTCTCTATTCTCTCCTTCTTGGTATGGGAGAAAAGATTGGTTCTCAAGATTCCATATCTATGCAGGAGATGAAAGTATCGTTTTGTATTTTACGAATCTTGACTCGTGTCGATAAATTGTCTGAGTTTCGTCATCCGTCTGTCTACTCTTAAATCGTCATACCAGCGAATTTTCTCCCGTATTTTTGAGTGAAGGCGGCCTATTGTAATCGCACGGGAAAGGTAGGGCATTGATCATGCAAGAGCTTTCTGAAAGCGGAAAACGTATTTCTCTACTTTTTCTCCGTCTCTCGGTATGGAGACGACATGACATCGTTGCCGTCTTTTCCGGACACAGTTTCCAGAAAAAGGTAAAAATCACTTTGCTATAAGTTTTCATTTACAGTAGTATCTTTTGGAACTGTGGAAGAGGTAAAAAACAAGTTGTCGGCATACATATGTATTTTCTATTAAATCATCTATATGATTTCAATCATAAATTTTTTTAAACAGTTTGATCTCGACTTTTTTTCAACTGAAATATCAAAGCAGTTCAAACTTTCCAACTTACAAATGATTGGAGATGAAGCGCCTTTTACGAAAAACTTTATTAACAGCAAACTAATATTTTTCAATTAATTTCAAATGGGCAATAAATAACAATTTTATTTTATTTTTTCACGGAAAAAACAGTATAGTTGACTCAACATAAATCTGGTTAGTACAACCAGATTTATGTGTATATTTAGCACATAAAGGTTAGCACAACTAGATTTCTATGTGAGTCAACCATACTGTTTTTTCTGTGTTGTTACATTTATAACTAATTTTATTTGCACTGAAAGATTTGTATAGTAAATTTTGCCGCAATTAAAAAGATGGCACAGTGATCTATGAAATTGTGAGGTCGCTATTGTAGGGTTAATATATTTAACAGTGATATAATTGATAGATATCCTCTTTTCGCGGTTTAAACACAAGGAATAACGGCAAACCACTTTTGATCTCCCCGATTTGCCCCTTGGCCTTGACACTTGTTGCCACCTATCTCTCCGTGCTTTTTTTCGCCGCGTTGTACGAATTTGTTCACGACGAACAAAATAAAAAAAAAAAAGAAAAACTAGAGGGAGATTTCGAGAGGCCGCCGAGGCCGTTCTTTTTAGTCGGGTAGCTCGTATTACATCAAATTAGCTGCCGGCCAACTGTTGCTGATTCGATGTCCTCGTCCTGCGAGCTGGCTCTTCCAATTAAGCTCTACCTACCCCTCGTCGACCTCGTCGCCGACACCAGCTCCGGAAACTCCTGGGAAATAATCGAGGGAAGCGCCCGGGAAAATCGGGCGTGGGAGATGTGACGGGGAAAAAGAGGGAGAGAGAGAAAGAGAGGAAGACGGAGAGAGTCGGATATGCGGAAGGTCGGAGGTCGTGGATTCAGAAGGTCGAGCACGTAAATCCCACACTGAACCTCCCGCAACCTCCTCTCCGTCCGATCCATTCTAATCACAAAGCGTGCAAAAAATGACGGACGTTGACGGGCGAGCATTATCGAACGATCGGCTGTCGTTGCGACAAATTTGACTCGCTTTAACGTAGGAGTTAAGCTGGGCATAATAAGCGACGCACGGGTCAGCCCCATCTCCATTTAATCCTCTTCGTGTTACTCGCGTAAATGGTCGGCTGGAAAATAGACGGAAAATTTTGAATTAATTAAAGTTGCTAATTCAATACCGCGTTGTTCTTTAAAATCATTGCAATCGGGAAATTATGTCACAATTTACTGCAGATTGTTAAGGGGATTCTAATCCCGTATGATTTACCGACGGAAATGTCATTTTCGCACAGCTGCCATTTTTTATTGGATTTATAGAATTAAAAATTCTTTTCCAGCATTAAAGTATACACGCAAACAAACACGGCACTGTTCAACTTTACGTTGATGAAGAAAAAAAAATTTTGTATATAACAAATTTTTTTTCTTTTTCAACGTAAGTTGAACAGTGCCGTGTTTGTTTGCGTGTATACTTTAATCCTGGAAAAGGATTTTTAATTCTATAAATCCAATAAAAATTGGCAGCTGTGCGAAAATCTCATTTCCGTCGGTAAATCATACGGGTTTAGGATCCCCTTTAATAGAGTAAGTCCGAGATAGACGCCCCTCTGGATAAGACGCCCCACCGTTGTCATTTTAACACTAAACACTGGATGTTGTTAATATTGGTTAAAATGACAACGGTGGGGCGTCTTATCCAGAGGGGTGTCTATCCCGGACTTACCCTAATGTTTTTTTTCCTGTGATGAGATTATAGATACCCTATGAAGTCTTATAACTTCCATCTACTATTTTTTGATAGATAATAATTTCGATTATTGATTTGATTTGGACATACTCTATAATTACACTTCAATTATATGACACGTGACATAATGCAATTGTTAGAAATGAGTGCTAGATAATGTATAAAATCATTTTACGCATACGTTTCTTTGTTGTAAAACTCGATATACATATTGAGATCTCGACGGGCGTCGTCATATCTTTCCAATTTCAATCGACATCTCAAATTCATCTCATTTTCGTCTACGTCAAAAGGTCGCATGCCAGACGGTCTTTGCGGTTAACGTAGGTGTCATAATGCTCGCAGCGGTATCGGTGATAGTGGTTACAGGTTACAGATCGTACGCGATATGTATCAAATCGCGTGGGTGATGGCCTTGACTGAGGCGACTGAAGGGGATGATTGGTTAAACGATCAGTCAGTCTGCCGTGACTCGCTTGTAAAAACGAATTACAACATACATCACGAGAGAATGTCCTCTTGTCTCCACACAATTGAGATTTATTCCCTTTAGTCCCTCGCTTTGATAACACCTATTTGTCAATGCACGTTTATCATCGATTGTTTCCAGCACGAATATTAAAGGTGCACTTATTTCAGGCATGAATATTAAAGACACGCTTATATATTTGACAAACGGACGAATTCGCCGAATGATTCGCTGTGTATGATAAGTAGCATATCAAATTACCAAATTGGGCAGTCGTTGAAGGAAGTTCTGCTCCTTGCAATTTGCAACTGTGTGTATTTAGGAGCGAGCAAATACATAGCTAAATCTATACGTATATCAAATTCTACAATTTCAGATGCGTATAAATTTAATGATATCTATAATCTATAAAGTCAGAAAAGGCGATAAGAATCTGTACTTAATTATTTTATATAAATTCTCTTCCATTTTTATATCATAAAACCTTTTATATTTTTGTCCATTTTTAAATTATGACTGTCCCGTTATATTTTTGTACGTAATTTGAAAGTCGAGAAAGAGACAAAACTTTTATAGAGTGCTTAAATCCGAATTACTATGTTAATTAATTAATTAATTTAGATAATAGCTGTTAGTTTCTCTAACATGTCGATCTAATATATCTTTCAATTCTGGAATAAGCCTTGGAGATGCATCTTATGCATCATGTTATAAACGTATCTTAAAATATTATTGAATTTATCAAGAATCTTCATTGGAACATTCGTTGATGGAGCCTAATCCCAGTAGCTTCCAGTGCAGATTTTCAATGAACCCGTCAATCTGCGGTATATCTTTTTGGAAAGGAAAATTTTTCTATTCTTTTTATTTCTTTTTCCTCTCTCCGTTCTTTCTTCACATACGTGTGCAAAATATAAAATTTCGCTTGACGAGGTCGTTTCGTTGGTTGTTAGCCAATAAAATTGACTAATTGGCCAGTCGCGTCTGATCGTATCACTGTCTTGCGGTAGCGAGTCAAAGATCGTGGATGATACGTCATGCGTATTGAATTTCGTGACCCTGCGTCAGTTTCGGATGGCATAGGGTGACTGTCTCCTTGGCGACTAATTTTGTGAGCACCGGCAGACTGGTCGGCGGAATTCTCTCTGTCGCACTATTGATTCCGCTCGCTCTCTCCGCGGCGAGTTGCCGTCATCTCTTGCTTCGAGAAGCAAGCTTTCCTTCGAAGCCATTCCCGGAGGTGAACTTAACGCTTCCTACACTGACGTATCTTTTCTTGTGCATTTCTAATTTGCATTTCTAAGTTTGTGTCTTCTCGTTCATAGATAAACAAGTCTATTTATGTTAGGACAAACTTTTCCCCTAGAGAAGTACAATTTGATTAGAGAGAGTTGTTTATATATGACTATAGGCGACGTACCTATTCACATTATGAGTGCAAATACAAGACGTACTACTTCAGGACTTTATAGAAGCTATCTTCATTTCGATAAAGAATTCTCTTGTCAGTTTAAGGCCGATTTTTCTTGGATATTAAATTAATGAGTTATTATAGGATGTTTGAGAAAATTAAATGATTGCAAGTGGCGAATTTTCCGAGCGTTAACTTTTTGATTGCAAAATTATTTTCACATATTACAGCAAGAGTCTTCAAATACTGTTAAATGATATTGATTACATATTATTAAACGTTAATATTTAAATTGAAATGTTAATTTTAATATTATCAAATGTAAATACATTTTTGGAATTATTATTAATGATGTATATTGTATAATAATAATCATTTACAATTCTTGGCTGCGTCATTTATTGAAACAAAATTTCAAAAAATATTCAAGAATGCAATCTCAGCAATCTCGGATTCTTTTTACGAGATTTGCGTATTCTCTGTACTCAGGGTTCAAAGGGAATATCTCGGCCGGTCGATGTGCAGGACGGCGCATGAATTTTTCGCTCTCGTAACGGCCGGAAAATCGTGTGTCGACAAATAGGAGCGGAAGAATCGTCCACGATGAGAAGGGCGCGCGTTTCACCCCGCTACCCTTCTCTCTTCCTCTACATCTCTTTCCGAGAGGGTAAAAACCGGGAGTATCCGCGAAGTCCGCCTCTCTCTCTGTTATCCATACTGCCCTCGCCACTTTTTCCGAAGTAATCCCGCCACGTAAGCATAAAGCATAAAAGGCTTCGTTGTCGTGGCGGACGACAAAAGCTCGGATGGGTCAGCCGTGAGTAAGCGAGCGGGGTCGCAAACTTCTCCCGCCTTTAACTGATTCCCTTTCTCCCTTCGATCTCTCTCTCTCTCTCTCTCTCTTTTTCTTTTCTCGAGAGCGGATCCTCTTCACCTACATTCGACAATTAGGAGAAGATTCACGTCTCTCTACCATTCTGTGAACAAGGTATACGGAAGCCTCTATATCAGCTGTCTTTACGCTCTTACCCAGCGCGTTTCAGCGCGCGCATCGATCGTTTCAAAATACATATAATATTTATGCTCTTGCATGAAGCGAGTTTGCAAGGATTTATGTTTTGATTCAAGAACGTTGGATTATTATAATCTTTATTTACTACCCTAATAGTTGCGGATTTTTGTTTTTTCTTAGATGCAGGTTTAAGGAAGTATTATATCAATTGAAAAATACAATTTTATTCTTATCATATCTCTTTTAATCGGAATGGATATGTTTAGTTTGTAAAGACTGTATTTTTTATTACTTTACGTAGTTTTCTTATGTTCGCGCCTTGGATTATTTTTACAGAAAACTTCCTAGTTTCTCTTCCTCGTGCATTCTCTCAAGAAGGCAAGAGACACTGTCCCCAACTTGACACTATTCCTCAGCGACGCGCAAGCAACCCTCTCGCAAAGATTGGGTTATTTCAAAGATCGACCGACATTACTCTACTTCTATCGCTCACATCAAATCACATCATCCTTTTTTTTTCTTCCCTTCCTCGACGAAAACACTCGTGAGACTCTTCTGTTCCTTATTTAGACCGATAGATAGCGGCGGCGCCGCCACCCCTTGTACGCTGATCCTGTGGGATTGAAATTCGCCGCCGGCGCGGCGTGCCGCGCGGAAGCGAGCACTACCCTCGAGGGAAGAAGACGAGGGAACAGTATGTATGTTCTTGAAGGGGAGAGGAGTAGTATAGGACGAGATTTGTACTACGAAGTCAGAAATTGGTGCTGGATATTGAGAGCGAGGGAAATGAAAGGTGCGCGAGAGAGAAGCGAGATGACGGCAGATGGCACACGAGAGAAAGAGAGTGGGGAGCGAGGAAAAGGCACGGCCGGCAGCTAATATGCACTTACATCCAGCATCCTCCAAGGAATTCGGTTCAATTATTGACGCTAATATATAACGCACCCCTCTATCACCTCCGCCGCGCCGCGGCCGCATCGATTCCGCCGCTACGCCGCTCCTATTTAGGTAGACGATCGCCCACGTACCCCACGGATTCGTTTGAATGCGTGCTTGAGTCCGCCGGATTTATTATCAAGCTGGGAAATTATTAGGCCGGAAAAATCTCTCGGAACGAGAGAGAAATCGTGAATCGACTTTTAGAAACTCACCGTCGTAAAATGTCAACTCGAAGCGAAGTTCCGTAATTCACGCCTTGAGGAGCCGAAGGAAAGTCGCATTCCTATGACACGTGTCGGGCCGAATAGACTATGTTTTATTGATTTTGTTTATAATTAAACGTTTGAGGAAGAAAATGTCGGCGAAAACATTTAGGGAAAGGAAGCAGATATAGTGCTGTACTATATTTATAGATCTCTCAACGAGAGAACGAGATTTAAAACTTTATTATGTATTATGATAAAATGCTTTTGCACAGGAATTGATATCCTATAATATAATTACATTATATATATATATATATATATATATATATATATATATTAATATATATAAATACTAACACATGATTAATAAAAATATGATCCCATTAATTACTATCTGCGCTGCCATGGCGTTTAGTGAGTTTGTTTCAGTAACATTATAATTTTTTGTAACCAAAACATTATTAATATTGTATTTCCAATTTACTAATATATTTTAAGCGCCACGTTCTTTTAATATAATTTCATTTACAATTAGACACGCAACAGCTCACTATTTCATATTGAACTCGAAGTAGAGATATACATAGATATCGCCGTTTGCGCCGATACCCATGACTAATGTATCGTTTTTATTTGTTCCGTCGTAGGGGTATGAATGAACGTCAATTTCCTATTAACCGCAACGCTTTATTGATTAAAGTTGAAATACGAGCACGAGGCGCGCGCGGTTTTGTTGCCTCTGTCATTGATTGCCGCGCTACGACCGCAACACATTCAACCGCGGCCAGCTCGCGATCTCGCAGATCACGTACGATAGCGATCGCTGTTGCCAAAAATAAATGAGATAATCTGCTTGGATGCACGCGGCAAAAATTCACGCGCGGCAGATCGTCTCTCGCCGCGTTCACGGATAAATCCAGCCGGCGCGGCCCCGCGAACGAATTCGACCTCCCTCCCGTGCCTCGGGTCTCCCGTTACTCGCCATTGTCTCGCGCAGGACTATTGTCCTTGCTTGTTATGTTTCCAGTCCGGCACGCGACTCGTGTAATCTCGCTTCTCAGTCCGGACAACCAGAAATTATATTGTGTCGCGCGAATAATGGTCGCGACTTACCGCGCGATACGCTTGTTGTGCGCTGATGCACGACAAAGCGACATTGTCGCAAACGGACTTGATTATATAATATACATATATATCTGTATAACGAGCCTCGACGTGACGTAGTTTCTCCGCTTTTCCATCCGCCGTTTAAGCGTTTTCGATGCAACAGGCACGACGCACGCAACAATATATGTACCTTTGTTACAGAACGTCATTTCCGTTAACGACATAACGATGCTAACTGTAATATTAACGGTACGTCGATCTATCGAAATTCTCAAAGACGATAGAGTTATTGTATTTTAATGAATACGATTTGACAAAAATATGTTGTGAAACAGAACGATATTCTGGAAGGAAAGTAAGATCTATATCTCTTTCTATACGGTTGAAGATTCGACATAAAATAAGATGATTGAAGCTATAATAGTACTGTGTAACGCGCATTTATAATGTTTGAAATTAACCCTTAAACCGTACACTGTTTTTTGGCACCTACTAACCGTACACATGGGTCGTTTGCGTCCGCGGCATATTAAACAACCTAAAATTGTACTAAAAATTCTGAAAAAATTTATAGGTATTTATTGAGGTTTTAACTGTAAATTTAAACAGTAATAATATTATAAAATTAATTTTGCAATTGTTAATTTAATCGTTGAAAACAAGCAATTGAGGAAACGCACCTGAAGGTTGATTGTGTACCTCTTAACGACAGTTTCGTTATCGTTAGGATATTGTCGTTGCGCAGATATTTTATATAATAAAGAAGCTGCGCAACGACAATATAACGATAACGAAACTGTCGTTAAGTTACAGAATCAGCCTACAGCACCGTAAATAGTCAAAATGCCGCGGATGCGAACGATCCATGTATACGGTTTAGGGCCAGTTCCACAAATTTCGGTTAACTTTTAACCTTAGGTTAACTCACTCTTTGTCTCTTTCTAAGAGGGAGGTTAGAAAGAGATGGAGAGTGAGTTAACCTAAGGTTTCTAACCTCCCTCTTATGCCCGTTTCTACCAACGTCGGTTAACTTTAAGCTTAGATTAACTCACTCTTCGTCTCTTTCTAACTGTCCCCCTCAGAAAGAGACGAAGAGTGAGTTGATCTAAGATTAAAGTTAACCGACGTTGGTAGAAACGGGCATTAGAAAGAGACGAAGAGTGAGTTAACCTAAGGTTAAAAGTTAACCGACATTTGTGGAACTGGACCTTAAGGGTTAATATGAATAGAATTTTCTATATATGTTTTGATCACATATATCATAAATCATATCAGCGAGAAGTTCGAACATTTTTGTTTTATCAAATTTTTTTTATATCAAGTCTGACTTGTAGCGAGGCAATGTTTTGAAAAGCCATTACGGAATTCAAGTCATTGACTGTTCTTACGATCTTCAACATATATATACCCGCTTAATACTGTGTTTCGCAGTGCTTTATCGCGAAATAAATTCACTCGCGAGATTAATATGTTTGATTAATTAAATTCTGTCCCGTCGTTAAGTGTTTCATTAAAATGTCACCTTTCCTAAACGTTGAAAAATATACGGCGGCGCTTTATAACTGTCAGACCGCGCGTCGGGAGAAATTGTCAACGCGCTGGCCTTTAATATATTTAAGGCGCGTCTCTCCCTACCGAGTTTAATAGGGTGGACGGGGACGGAACGGTAAACCACATAATATAGGATAGTCGATGGAATGCGACGGGGATTGGAGGCACAGCGGAAGCTGATCTGGGGCGGATTAAGTGGGTCATGGTACAGGAGGAGGATCCGACCATGGATGGCGGCGCGGCACGTTTGCCCCTGGGATTTTGTTGAAATATTCCGCGCAAGCGGGAACAACGATTATCCCGTGAGGCGTGAGCCATTTCAGCTCGCATCGAGTTCAACCTGCCTCACCGTTTTCATGGTTCATTGTTCTTTTTACGACTTCGAGAATATTTTACGTATAAAATATCTAACATTGCAAAGTAATTGTCGAATAGAAAATCGTCTTATTGCTCTCATTGCTATTACATCATTATTAGGATTATATTTGTGCGGTTCAAGAGGTTGATTTCGTTATAATGTCCTCTGTTAACTTCAGCTTTTGATGATAGTTTCCCGAATAATCACCGGGGCGAAATTAGCTGGAGAGTCAGCCGTGCCGTCGTCACGTCATTAATATCGTAGATCCGACAGAATCTAGGTCGGTTCTTCGGGAAACTGGCGAAAAGTTTTCGCGCGCGTGAACGATTTATCTTTTGCGACAAGCTTTCGCGCCACTGACGCGAACGTGAGAAAGCGCGGTGTAGGGCGACAGTTTTGCTTGCTTCGCGCTGATTACCGCAGTTTTTTTGCACGCCGACAAAAGTTGCCGTCGATCGTTTTTCGCTTTCGTAATTAGAGAGGGTAATCCGCGAATTCGAGAGTTTTCAGTTTTAATAAAGTATGACACAGGGGTAATAACATAAAATCGAGATGCAAACAGAATCTGTAAATATATATAATCCTTTTCTCCTGTGAATTCCTCGTCATACTCCGCTTTACGCGTTGTCCTTTAGAACGTTACCCCGCTATAACGTAATTGGTTTTGTCTTGAGTAATATGTACATACGTGGGAATAGAATTTGCAGATTTTAAATTGTAAATTCGTTCTGGGACCCAATCTTACTCTTTCCATGTTAAATTATGTCCGTATATATTCCATGATAAATTATATATTGATTCACTTACTTAAAGTAACGACTTCGCGCGAGACGCATACCTAAGTAACGTTAAGCGAGGTATGACTGTATTTTATACAGAATGCTTCAAAAATAGATGGCTATACTTTATGAACATATTCTACTCAACATAAGGGTGAAAGAAAGTCATATAAATATATGGATTGAGAAACGCTTTCTTTTCAAGTTATAAATACTTCTTGTATTTATGGCAAAATTTCTAATGATTATACCAATCGATCGCGATTGGCAAATGAGGGCCAACCATGCTTTGCATGTTCTTTCAATTTAAATCCTTTAGATTTTTATTTATATAAGGACATCTCAAGATCCTTGTTGTCATGATACCGTTGCTACTGTGAAAGTTCTCCCCGAAATTATTATGCATATTGTTATTACACTTCGAGTGACAAAATTTAAAATACCCCAGGAATTATTAGGGTGGTTCTTGCAGTATTTGCAAGTCACAAAGGCAACTATTGTTACTAGTGACAAATATGAATGATTTAGTATGTAAAAATCAGCATACATTTAAATTAATTATTCCGTAAGATTTTTTCTCATTAAACCGTCGCTGTATAAACTGAAAATAGCAGAGCGAAGTCGCAAATTTGACTAGAGAATGGTAGGGCACGCGCCTTGTGTGTCAGCTGACGCGTGCGCGTTGCTAAGCAGCCACTCAAGACGGCCGCCATGACTCTCGTGTCATGTCAAAAGTTGCCGAAAGTTTGTCGAAAGTTTCGCTTTATTTATATACGGTACGGTCAATCAGTTTGGTGTCGCGTCAGTATCTTTAGAAATGCTTATTGCATCGATTAAACAGTTTTTTATTCGTTCATCTAGTCGAGAAGTATGAACGTATTCCACGAATGTGCGATTACATGGTGATAATAGGGAAAGGGGGGTCAAAATTGGCAAAGTTTACGGACATATATCTCCGAAATTAAGCGGTAAAAAAATCCGAAATTTTTCACACTCTCTAGGAACGTTAACCTTTCATTTGACATCATATTTTCCAGGCTATCTACATTTGACCTAAATGCAAGAACCACCTTAATCGTCTTCGATAGTCCACGAGATGTCAAAGTGTACCTTGCTTCGGAAGAAAATAATTTCTAGCAATTTTTTAACAAAACGTTCTTGTCAACCTCTGTTGTAAACAAAAGGTGTTCATAACTCGGAAAGGAAGCGTTATTTCTGAACCCATGTTTGTACAATATTATCTTTTTTTACATCCTTGGTGGATAGAATATGCTCCAAAAGTTTGGCCCGTTATTTCTGAAACACCTTGTACATATTGTGGATAAATCAAACTACGCGATAGAAATGAATGCACGTGAAACATCGCGCGTTGGTGAAGCGTAACTTGAGCGATTTAACGTCTAGATATATCATATCTCGTTCACGAAATCTGTATTCAAATTTGAAAAACCGGCGCGGTTGTCGCGTCCGCGAGGAATTTCAATTTTTGGCCCTGCGTTGTTTTCGAAATACCGTGCCTCGATTGTTTCCTGTTTGTCGTGCGCAACGCGGAGGCTGGAAATTATTCACCGCCCGCCACGATAATCCGATTTGTTCTTGTCGCGTCCCGTTCCATCTCGCTTTTACTCGTCCAGCGTCGTTTTGCGACACCGTCAGGAGCGTTTCCATTTGATCGATCCGCATTGCGTTCAGGGCGACAAGCAGTTTACGATCGCGGAGAAACGATTTCATTTCAGTCGACGAATTCGCATAGTCGGACTCTCAATGCAAATGAAATATCCGCTTGGCAGAAAGGCGCGTCTTGTCACTAAATTTATCTCTTGAACTTGCAATGCAGCATTCGTAGAAGTATGCCTCTAATGGTGTAAATCTAAAGGAACCGGGATTTAATGATGAAAACATTATCGACAATGACTTCTGTATTCTTCTTATTTATTTCTATCTTTTAGGGCCAGTTTTTCAATAGTCGTTTAAACTAAAGTTTAGCTTAACTCACTCTTCATCTTTTTCTAAAAGGGATAGTTAGAAAGTGACGAAGAGTGAGTTAAGCTAAGATTAAAGTTAAGCGACTATTGAAAAACTGGCCCTCAATATAGTTTAACATATAATTTTTCTATTTAATTTAACATTTAAACATTATTGCCTTTTTAAACATACTTAAACTAACTTATTAAACTTTTGTAAAGTGTTATGACATTTGATGGGATTCCAGAATAGATATGAATAATCAAAGTATGCCAAGAGAATTGCTTGATGAAAAACGCCGGTGAGCGTGAAGATTTTCTTTGAATATGCTTGAATAATTAAATTTAATTAAAAAGAAAATGCTAAGGGTTATTGGAAATTCCTTTTAAAAGAATATCATGAAAAAGTAATTAAACGCAATTACGGCGCAAATAAGAGCGACAATTTTAAACGAAATTTATCTAAAATGTATTAGATTCAGTTTTGGATTCATATATATTCTCAAGTAATATTACATTTTATATTTTAGTCTTTGATCTTTAATCTTTATTTCATCTCTGATCGCAAAGAGATTTCTTGAAAAGACGTTACGTGTTATTGGGTTATATATCCGGAAATAGCAAAACATCGACGATTAGCTCTATATGAACAGAGCGGATCGATGTTCGTTGCAGGTGTTCTAATTCAGCGCAGCATTCGTCTCTGCAGTTTTTAGGCCAACGACTGGCTGCGCATAAATCAGGTGCGATGCACGAACTCCATCGAGACAGTAAATTCATTCCATTACCTCATTCGCATCGTCAATTTATCGTCGTGACAAAAAAGTAATTCACGCAATTATATATTCATTTTCTCAAAAAATTTACCCTGAAATTCATGGTAATCGTAGGGCAACATGGTATTTCAAAGATTTTTATGCAAGTTTCTCTGATTAATTTCTACCACAATAAAAAATATTAATATGTACTATAATAAATATAAAATATATTTGATTAATTTTACTAAAATACATAGTAAAATCTCCATAATTTCAAAATATATTAAAATCTTATGATTCTTTATTGTTTTAAATAGAATAAATGCCAAGTAGCGCTAAACATATAAAATATCTTATATAAATTTTACAATGCAGCATAATACATATTTTTAATCTGACTTATTGTTAGTTGCCCCTGATAATTTTACCATGCAGCATGGTAATTTATCGGCTATATTTGATGATTTTCGATTATTTTCATTGTCGGGTGTGTCTAGCTACGTATTATAGATAAACTTGTATAAACAAGAACGAGAAAGAAAGGACCGTAGCTCAGAGGGATGTGCGCTGGGCTCGTGAGCCGAGGATCCGAGTGTTCCGAGTTCGAATCCGACCTCCGACCAAAACTAAAAATCGTTTTTATTCGATCGCCACCTCTCGGAATAAGGTGATGGCAACCCACCGAGAGTATCTTGCTTGCCACGTGAATTCTCCTCTTTGGAGATCCCTCAGTTTGGGGTGTTTTATTAGAATGTTAGCAATCATGCTATACCAAATATACATTTTAAAAAATTTTACATAAAAATATGTAAATTTTACGAAGCGCATTGTAAAATTATTGCCTTGGAACACTTTACAATCTGCTTGGTAATTTTTATTATGTTGTTTATATAATGTCTTTTTCATATTTAAAAAATTTCTTTTATTACCAATAATATTTGACAGATTGTCAAGTTGTCCCAAGCTTATTACCAAACATAGCAAAATTTGTAGTGAATTTTGCGTTAAAATATAACGAAAAATTCTCTCCGTGACAAAAAAGTAATTCACGCAATTTTATATTCATGCTCTGTTCTTTAAAAACATGCTTGAAACAAGAATTTGTTATCCATCACACATTCGTTATTCACACGCTATAAATACCAAATTATGGTAGGTTCCTCAAACAATAATTTGCGAAATCCGTTCGTGTAACGCTGATTTATCATTAATCATCCTTCCGGCTAGAAATGAGAATTAATATTTCAACGTTTTCTACTTGGAATATCGTTTTAAGAGCCAACTTCCGTAACTTTATTATGAAACGTGTAAACATAAAGCGCTTATTATGTGAAGATTGTCCTGGCTGAAAACTGTTGCCTCGGTAATTTAGGGCATTTTTCATTTAGTGACACAAGTCGACACAAACGTCATTCTATCTTTCATAGCATTCAATGAGTAACAAAGACAGAACGACACTTGTGTCGACTTGTGTCACTAAGTGGAAAACGCCCTTAATAACGCGAACGGCGCAGATTTACTTACTTTCAATTTATATTAGCACTGTTGGAACTCGGCATGAATGGCGGTGACGTGATCGATATGCGGGGTGACAATTTTGAGAGTGTAAAGTGTGTTGTGTGCGTTCGCGGCGAATGTAAATGCGCGCGGTGAATTACGCTATTCCGAAGCGACGAGGAGTTGCAATTTTTCTTAACGAGGCCGTCCTACGACAAAATTGAAATCGTGTCGAGCTTTCGTTCGGCAACAAAGAAGAAGTGGACCCTCTTCTCCCTTGCGCGTCTCTCTCTCTCTCTTTCTCTTTCTCACAGCAGTCCGCAGTCCGCAGTTGGGTTTTCTTCCACCGCGGAATACAAATTGATCGTTCCCTTAAGTCGCGTAGGCGACCTCGCCGCTTTTATTGCGGTCACGTGCCGCTTTTCCAGGCACTTTTACTATTTTTCCGCGTAAGAGAGATGCGCGCCCGATATTTTCCCGCCGACGCTTCTCTTTCGACCCTTTTACATATACCGTGCCCCGGAAGGAAAGGTCAATACTTCGAGAGGTATGGTAGCATCGATTATAGTAGAGATGAGAAGTTTCCCGCATAAATATACTTTATAAAGTTGCAAGAGGCATTTACAAAGCTTATATGTCATTAGACTTAAATCACCATAATCTCCTCAACTTCAAGAAGGTTGTAGCTGTTGGGCTGCCACAAATAAAGGGAAGAAAGGATTTTCTATCAGTTCATAAATAAACATATAAATCGATCGTTCGCATAGAAGGTTTTTTACTTAATAACATTCAATACCATTACTTACCGAACTATGACCTTTCTTCTGCGACACCGTGTACAGGGGAGCTTCCTAGGACTTCAAAGGAGAGCCGATGTTGGTTTCTTTTTTTTTCTCATCGTTGCCAAGTAAAGCTCTGGATGCATTTAACTCTTTCTCACACAATCCAATTAACTTGTGTGGCATGAGAATTAAATAGAGAGTACAAATAAATTAAAGATTATTGTCCCGCAGCGCATTTATTGACGAGTAAATACATTAAAATATATGAAATTATTCTGATATGTGACAAATTTATCAAGACTCAGTCGTGACTCAGTTTTTCACTCAGTCGTCCGTTGTCATCTGAGGTGAACGCACCACCGAACACCACATTTGTTAATATGACTCTTCAATCGTTTATTAACATTCGACATACAAAACATTTCGTAGACTCATTGCTGCCACATTGTGTACAATGAAGTGTTTTGCAAGCGTTTAAATGTAATGTACGCACTTGATAAGGACCGGAATCTCGGTTGAAACGCGTTGTGCTTATTAAATAAAGACTGCCAGTTCGGTCGAAGTAAAGGATTTTGTTCACTTTATCAAGACTTTCGTTATGGGCGAATAAGATAGGAATTGATTGATTAAGGAACATAGTTGGATGATACAACTTTTATTGAATTTATTGAAACGAATATTGCGTAACTAATTTTGTCACGGATATCTATCTTTCTAGAATAAGATAAAATTAATGAAAAAAAGCTTATTACACAGAAATATGATTCTTGCACGTTAATCAAGATAACTAGACTAAGCATTCAAGATCATAAATCTCAACTCCTTAATACTTACACCGTTCGATCTTTCTTACGATCGGAATTTCACGCCGTTTGTCGGCATTAAATCTTGGAACGCGAAATCATCGGATTATATACGCATGATCTTATAGCTGGATTGCCGGACGTATAGCTCTTCTCGATCATGATACCGTAAAACTTTACGTCCCGCTTTTACGGCAAACGAAGTTTGTTCCCGTTCTTGGGAAATAAATATCATCGTCTTGCTCGGCGCAGCCGTCGTTATAAGCGCGATGATACGACGACGCTTTTACGTGATTAAAAGCAATAAAAAAAGAACATACTTTATCCGCTATTATCTTCTCAAAGCTTCTTTTAACAAGGACAGGAATAATAGAAAAAAAATCCATGATGACCGTGGAAATTAAGCTCTGCAAAGAACTGTTCTGTAATTCCGCGTGTAGGTATCGATTCTCTTGTATCTGTAACAGAGCACTAACTTCCATTTCCCGGCACGTTGACACGAAAAACAAGCGGACAGGAGTCAATGCACGCACCCCCGCGCTCTCTCTCTCACCATCTCTGTTTCCCTCTCTGTCTCTCCACGTCAAAAGCCAGTTAACGGAGGTCAAAGGTATCGCTCGGTTCAATTTATGCCTATACGGATACTCCGTCATTCTGCCCTGGCTACGTGTACGATACATATTCATGAGCACCTGGCTTTGCACGAAGGACGGACGCGCCATGGGCCTCCTCCCTTTGGTAGATCGAAAGTATCCGTGTTGGTTTACCATCGCGTCGATCGTGTTTGCCGTGCGACCAAGCCAGCTGTTCCGTCAGTGACCGCCCGCGATTGAGAACGCTGATAATTTAATAGACCTTACTATATAACAATATACGGCTGTCCTCGGTTTACGGGAACGGTAGGAAAAGTTAATCTGGCTGGTCGGAAGAGTATCAAGAACCTTTATTGGCTTGTGCATTTTACCGCAGATTCGCATCCATCACGTTTGCTATATAGTATAAAAGAAAAGTCTTTACAAATTTTAACTACTTTTATTCACTGATTTTATATCGACTGTTACTTAAAAAACGTTATTTATTAACGATTAAAAATAAGTTTTTAAGAGCGCAAGTGAATATTTTGTCATCTAGCTTTAAATCAAATTTAGTTTAATGGAAGTTTAATTTCTCTTTCTTTTAGAAACATAGGAGAATTTTGTTTGACATTCTATAATATATATTCTTTTTTAAAATTTTATAAGTATTGTATTTAATAGTATGGTCCTTTAATGTATTGCATCTCGACGACGTTTTGACACTTCCTCTCAACATTCTGTACGTAAGACCTTGCATTATTAGCGAACTGGTGCATATAAGAAGGGTTTACAAGCGGGACAAAAAGCGAGAACGATTGAGAGTTTGCCGGGGCGTCGCAAAATCACCGTCGGTGCTTTCCGACAACATCACGCTACTTCCGAGTTCGTTAAAGTTCGACATCCTATTCCGGTCCTGGTCGGTCGGTCGATCGGTTGGTCGGTCGGTGGAATAACCGGAAGTAGGTCTGGCACGTTTCCACGTGGTATTAACCCAATTTACACGTTCGCAATTGTAACGTGCGAACGTCCGCAAACGAACGAACGAACGAACGAATGAGTTCCATTGTCTGCGACAGAATTAGTAAATCTGGAGCTGTCGATAACCGACCATTCACCCCGATTAATACGAAACGGTCGGCCAGCTCGCTGCAAAAAGGCGTGTCCCGCTGTTCTCTTCTGCAATCGTCTCGAGAGGGTATCTTCGGAAAGGTGAAAAGAATCGGAAGTGACTGGAGCGTCATGTCGTCCTGGCTATGTCGACTCTTTCGATCAGTCGATTGCGGATGTGGACGGTAGAATTGGATCGACTGACTGAGAGGTGAAGGGGGGAACGAGGGCAGGACAGATCGCGATATCGTCGAGGTCAGGAATGGCGAGGTCAGCCGAAGTCGATAACACGTCGTGATATCCAGGAAGAGGCCCGAGGCACCTGAAAGTGTCGCGAAATACCTCGAGTTCCTCTGGGAATAGTCTCACTTCTCTGTCTCTCTCTTTTTTCCTCTCTCTTTCTCGTTCCTTCTTTCCTTTTTTTCTTATTTATTTCGTTTTCTCCATTTTCTCGGCTTCCGGTTTCCTCCAGGATGAGCATGGAAGAGAAAAAGAAAGCGTTCTCTCGTATACTCGACTGAATTTAATCGGAATTTCGATATCTTGTGCCGCGGGAGATCGGCTTGTAAGCAAAGTAGCCGAGAGCATACTCTTAAAGATTTGTTAAAAGATCTGCTTTTATAAAGCGGAAATGATGTTATAACTGCTTTGATGCAGCGAACAAAGTTTTGATTTAATCTGTAAAATAATAAAATGAAGATATTTTATTCGTAGATTAAAAATGATATAAGTATTAGATAACTCTCACAGGAGTTTTTCATAATTTGATATCTTTCATGTTTTTATATTTTATTTTATAATGTAAGAAAAAGTTTTACTCATTTCCAGCAATTTTTTATTCATACAATTATACGTAACTATAACATATATTTTTGGCTTTTTCCGGTTTATTTAAACATATCCGTTCCAAAAGTAACTAGCTCAGGTTGTTTTGCATTTCAATTTCAACTCCTAATTTTATTACCTTTCTGCTGTGGAATGTGATGTAGTCCAGCTCCCATGTGATGTAACCGGGTTCAGGGGGCACTTTGATTTGCAAAATTACTCGTTGACAACAATAGCGAAGCGGTTACGCGAACGAGGCGGAATATTTGCCGCATTTCTGTGGAAAGTGATTTTGATCATGTCGCTTTTGGACGTCGCGCGGCGGGATAAAGGCCAAAGGAAATGTTAATCGCCGTTATTTAATGCCCGCAATTTCGGCCACTTTGCTTTGAGTCCGCTAATAATACGCGACGTGGCTTTATTACCTGCGTCCCGCGCGTAATGCGCGCTAATTAACATATAATGCATTTACGACCGATGACTGACGATCAAACGTTGGACGTTAGCGCTGAAAAACCCGATCGTATCGAAGTGTTGCCGGACAAACGATTGACAATTAATGTATCGATACGGCTGCTGACCCATCATAAACTACCGTTGCCCGCAAAAAAGTTTTATTGGCCGCGCGCGAGTGTTAATATTTCTTGTCACCCGGTATTTTAAGCTCCCGCCCGGCCCGCGGCAGAATCCACGGAGGAATTCGAAAATCGAGAAAAAAGCTCGTTTCGCTTTTATGTCGCGCGTGTTTTATGCGTTTTCACTTGCCGTTTTGTGGAATTGGTTTTAGAGGTAAACGAGTTTGCGGACTGTAATTGCGCGTGACTCGGGACTGTAAAATTGCAAAGCCGCCGGATTGTCCCCAGACACTGATGAGAAAATTCACAACAAGGGAATATTGTAAATTACGAAGGGAAATTGTGCAAATCTTAAAAGGAAAATGGCGAATTGTGCACACATCTGCGTATCGTTCGCTTTAAACCGTAGTTTTTCAACCTCGATGTTACGAGTACCGCCAATTAAGTTTCAAATGAAATTTTTGTTAGCGTGTAAAGTCAACTCTGCGTTATTCGAGAAATAATAATATCTCGGGGCAGGTTTTGCGTTTTTTCAGAGCTTAATTAAAAACTAAAGGTAAACTCTCTTGAATGTTAAATAACTCGTTAGCGACATCGTGAATTAAATACGCGTTGAGAAAGAAGCGAATATTAATCGCGCATTCGAAGTCTCCCAGTTCGTTCTTTAATTAAATTTAATTTTTGCTCTCATCTGATTCGCGGTTTCCTCGGCAGTCTATATTATATCCGTTCCGTTCCTTTCGCAAGCACTATTCACATACTCGCGATACTTAATCCTATATAAGGAGAATAGAAAGGAAGAAAGAAAAAAAGAAAAATTCGCACTGGTTGGGATTTCTTGATTAAGTCGCGTGAGCGAAGTCAATTCGCTTCTTTGGTGGAATCGACGAGGTACCTCGACCGTGCGAAATCGATTTGAAGGCGAAATCAGGATAAGTCGAAGGGATAAGGTTCCCTTAAATATACTGGATGACATTAATCGCTTGTATCCTTCCGCTCGAGGAACTCTCGGGGACGGGTCTCTCGCAGACGGGGCCGCGGCCATTCTTCGTCGTTAGAAGATCACGGATTTCGGGGGAGCGTCGAGGGCAATTAAAGGGAGTTCCCTAATTGCTAATTGCTCCGCCGTGCTCGCGACGGTGTTCCATCCTGCTCGCGACGTCTAAATTATACGCGACGGATTTGCATACGAAGATCTTCTCGCAAAAGAAGCGTATACCGTACGAGATTGCGAACTAACATTTCTCTTTCCTAACGAATTGCGCGCGTTAATTAAAACTTAACGAGAGATTCGGCCTACTTTAGCAAGTGCGATTCGCGATAATTATGAAACGCACACAACTTCTTGCACTTCAAGTTTTAGCTACCTACATTAGATTATGTTCTAACTATTTTTGTAGCGTCACATAAATAATTGAAGAAATTTTTAAATCGCATTTTATCATACAATTATATTTACTTTTTAAAAATATGGGCTTATAATTAAGACATATTTTCCATTTATTACAATAACTATTACATAGGTATTATTTAAATCGCATCTTAGATTTACCTTTTAAAAATACTTGGGACAGTTTAAAGCTAAACATATATCAATTATGCGACATTTGACGCAAAAATTAAACGAGTGTTTTGTTCTATTATAGATAGATTCTAATTTTCCGTTTATCTTATAACGAAAGCTTTGCAAAAAAATTCTCAGTAATATCGATTGCTTAATATATTTATTTATTTATTATTATATTATTTCAAACTTTCCTCAAGTTATCTTTTATGTTATAGAAAATGATAAGCATACACAGCATTTAAATGCACGTGCGCGAGTGTGTGTGATATGCGCGCATTTAAACATAACCGCATGTTTAAAAGCGTACGTCTAATATCATGAGGCCACAACTTGAACTTTATTACATTTCAAATACGTGCTTTCTTGCTACTTTACGCTTCAAAATTTTATCCCTTATCACAGTCGTGGCGCAATAAAAGGTTAACGACACTTCTTTCTCTCGCAATTTACTTGGCCGGCGGCCAAACTCTCCCATATATCTTTTTACTATTTACGTTCTCCCCCCTCGTCCGGGATTTTTCTATTTCTATAATCTTCCATATCTGCCGTTGGCCACGGCAGGTATGGCAAAAAGAACTTTCCAGCAAGTGATTTTCGGAATCGTTGAAATTATCGCGACTGCGATCGCCGACGGGGGAAACTAGTTTCGTGCCGTGGCACGTGCAAGAGAATAGAATCTTGGCGTGAGCTGAAACGAAGGAGGGAAAAAGCCGAGATAGCTCGGATTATCCTCTCCATATATACGTATAGAGCCCCTTAAGCCAAACCTGTTAAACCAAACGCGGGCGGGCGGAATCGCACGCGACGCATATCGGTCGGCCGCGGTTTCACCGATCAAGTTTCAAGATAAATATAAATTTAAGTTATGCATATATCAAAAAATGGTATCCGTAACTAAATCTCATATTATTCTTAACCTTTTTTATGTGTATGTGGGCGCGCGTATTTATATATCATGTTTATCAATATTACATAAATTTATTGTGTACCAGATTCATAAATTTATGTTTTGCGAATTGTTGTTCGGAGCACTTAGCATTGTTTAATATAGTAATGACCGAAACTTTATTTAACGCTTGAACTTTTAATCTATAGTTATTTGGACGATAATAAATTATTATGAGTAATTTAGTTATTTTTAGTGGTAATTTAAAAGTTTTGCGCGAATAGAGTTAGCCGAAGTTTGCGATGAAAAAGACTTGCCGACAGAAAGGTTTTATATCCGAAGCCGCGAGCTTTCTCGATTTATGGGGTTGGAAAAAACGCTTGAAAAACGCTTTTGTGGGCGTTAACATAGGAGAATGTTAAGCTATATTGTATATATATATATATATATATATATCTTGGCCGTCGGATTACAAACACTGGCCACGGTTCTGTATACAGTACTATATGTATACGTATATAATGCCGCAGAGCATTTATTCGGGCCGCGCGTCCGACTATTTACGGACATTACCACTGCGCTCTTCTTTATCATATCGATGGAAACATCCCGGCCAGAAGTTCTTTTGCACGAAAACATTTGTTGTCAAGGTCGGGAGGAGAGCTCGATACTGCGGATTAAAGAAAGAAAAGTTTTTACGAGTGGCCGTTTGGCGGAAGAGAAAATTAGAAAAAGTTGCGCTCAGCGACAAGAAAGGAAGGATTTAAAAACATATTAGCTTGGTATGCCAAGATATTAGAGTCACTGCAGGTTCACAAAAATAGATAATTACAGAAAAATATCCTTCTTGTGAGTTATTTATTTCAAATGTTATGATATATCACGTTTAATTCCGGGCTGTGCTCCGAGTTTTTACTGCCATGTGTCCTATACTGCAATATTAAAATATTTGTCAATAATGTAAACATAATAATTAATAATCATTGTAAGATGTTAAAAATATTTTTATTATGTCTAATGCTAATAATATAGGTATATTTATAACACACACAATGAAATTGTTGAAAAAAAACAATTACACTAATTATATAATTTAAAAATATTATATTGTTATGTGTGCTTACCGTAATATTGGAATTATTTAATTGATATTTTTTCATTTATAAAAATTAACTTTGTTAAATAAATTTCTTGGCCGAGAGCCAAGATACTAAACAAAGAGATAAGTACGCTTCAGTATTGAATCACATTGTAGAGCTCAACCGGAAATCCAGACGGCCTTTATTACAGCTTTATATGTTGTAAATTCGTTATGAGCATTACTTCGACCGCAAGGGCGAGTTCATGTATTCCAGGTCGTTGCATTCGGATGTGGTTAAACTTGGTAGCTCTCTCCCATAGTCGAACTTTACACTAGCTTCCGTGTAAACGACCCTGATCGTTGCTTTCTTCCGCATATGCGAGTACCTGGTATCGCAGCAAGAATATTTTGTTTTATCTTAGCTTCCAATCTAGAGCGAAACATTGGCGTGATTATTGGCGCGAAATCAGAATTGAGTATTTCCTTCAAGAAGTAATTTTTTCCGCGGGTAGTTATTTTCTTATCATTCGATTAAAATGAATAAATAATAATCAATAAACATTTAAGGAAGAACGCAAAAAGAAAATTTGACTAATAATAACTAAATAATTTACATTAAATATTGTTGCAAGGCCGTACACTGAAAAATTGCTAAATTATTTGATATATTTATCAGCGATCAATTATACAAATAAATTTTAATGTAAATGCAGCTTGCATTATTAATTAAAATTATTTTATAAGTAGGTATATTTTATAAGTTATACTTTGATTGGAAATAACAAGTTTTGAATTAGATAGGATGAACGTAGGTATATTTATGAAAAAAATATCAATTTCCCATAAAATGTGCAGACCAAACAACCATAGGGCGATGGCGAGCGGAACTATTCCCTTGTCTTCTTCATACATCATCAATCAAACTAAACATGCTTCTATCTTTTCATTCCTTCCTTTTGCGCGGTCTTATCTGATGCAATAAAGATGCCCTTTGCGCGCGTCTGATAACAGCCGTTAAATCGCGCTGCGACTAAGTGTCCGATCGTGACTGGAAAGGTGCGCGTTAAGATGAATTTTTCAAGCACCTTTATTCTTATTCGGTCTTCTTCGATCTTTAGCAGCGGCTCGCCGCTACGATGGTGTTAGTGAAACTAGATGCGGTAGATGTGACCGATATAAGAAGCGCAAAGAACACACCCAAGGCGAATTTGCATTTTAAGCAAAGCCAAGAAATTTCGCCGAAACTTCCCCGGGGAATATTCAACGCGTTGCACGTGAGGTAACAGTGAATTACGGGGTTAGTTGTAAGTTAACTAGTTAAATTTTAATCAATTTTTCAAGTGCCCCTGTCATAACAGATTTCGGTTAAAAATTGTTTACTGCGCCTAAATGCAAATTAACATAGTGCTTTTCATTAAATACCGAAGCGTTAATTCTCGTCTGACGGGGTCTAAAAGTGATCTCACTTGCGAAAGAGGGAAAAGCATTAATTATAATTATATAACTAATGAAAAAATTTTTAACGTATACATAATTTAACATACATATATTTTTAATGTAAAGAAATGTAATATTTTTTTATAAATTATTTTATATATTTATATGACGTATATATCATTATGTCCTTTGATTTTATTGCTTTTACACGTCGTATAAAGATATTTGCTAAAAATGCTCCAAATTGTGGTTACGCTATTCATATCGTTTACGCGAACAATAAAGATGAGCGTATTTCGGGGAAACGTCTTATTACTCAGCATTTTCGAGAGCTCCCAAGGGAGACGCAGCGTCGTTCCGGCAGGCGGACGCTAAATCTCATGGCAACTGGATTTGAGGCGCTCGAGAGTGTCTTGGCAGACTCGGTGGCTCCGGCACACTCGGGAAATATGTGGCATGACACATAGGTAGATATAATGCAAACCTCACGTTCCACCGGTACGTGAGGGATTTGCTCTTAAAAAATATTTGCGATTGGAATATTAGCGTCACGTATATCGCGAGCGTGCAGTATATTCAAACATTACGCTATTGCTTTTACATAAAGAGGTTTCTATGAGCGGTATTCATAGTCGGATCTTATATTTAATACCTAAGTACAATCTTAAGATGTTTTGAACCAACACGGAGCCGTATTAGCATATCTTAAGATATTACTTAAGACCGTCTTGAAAGAACAGACTATGAATACGGACCTATTAACCTGTTTTCGTTGCAATTCCACTCGTTTCGAATAGTTCGATATCAAGAAATAGTCAATCGAAGGAGGGAATCCTCTCTGACCTTCTCTTTCTTCTTCCTTATCTTCTTAAAGCGTGAGACACGGAATCTCGTCTCGAGACCCGGAAAATACGCCTAGCGTATGTATGTTTATAATGCCCGCCTATCGAAAGGGAAGGTCTTTCAGAGATCGCGGGCTCAGACTCGTTCGACACGTAGGCGGGATTAGTTGCGTGGGACACGGTTTAACGCGTATATGCGTGGGACACCTTCACGGAATATTGGAACTTGATATTACGAGAAGAATCATGACCCCTCTCTCTCTCTCTCTTTAATGAAATATTGTAGATTTAAGGAATAGCATTGTCGCATCATGTAAAACAATCAGAAACACACCTGGGATATTTGAACGTATACGCCAATCAATGAGACGGAGGGTAGTATCATCATAGCCCGGGGTGGTCATTTTCAACATTTATTATACTTTTGTTGTTTTTGCTTCAATTTTTTCATCATTTACTCTAATTTTGTTTTGCTAGTTTTTATTTTAAAATTGAACTTCTCGTAATTCGAAATCTATGCTATTAATATCGTGCTGTGCACAATAATGTATTTTTTTTCTTAAAAACTAATTTTATGAAAAAATAAAAGAGATAAAAAAGTTTCTAAAGAAATCAAGCTTTTTAACGCATATTTTTAGATAATCATATTCCTGTCCGTTAAAAAGTTCTAATAAAAAATTGAATAAGGGTTGCTAGTTTTATCCCCTTATAACAATGACAACAGGAGAATAAAAAAAATATTAATTAATATTCTTTTTACTAATGGAAAATGTCCACCAAATTTCATTTCTTTAACTTGTTCCAAATTTTAGAAAAAAATAAAAACCTAATTTTCACCCCTATCTTTGGAGTAGTATAACTCCTCAGGGAGGGATGTAAGAGTATATGTTTATATGAAAAACCCCCCTTAATTTTCGACGAAGAATCATCTAAAATTTTTCGCACTTATTTAGAATCACCCTGTATGTTCGAATCTTGTATGAGTATTTTACTAGTACGTTCCTTCGAATCAAAACGTTTGTATAAAGCGCGAAAATTATTTTAATATATTATTTTTTGATAATTACAAATATTAGATTATCAATTGTTGAAATTAAATATGATTAAAAATACAGAATAAAAGTTACTGAAAACCTTTACACATTTATACATTTTTTAAGCTAACAACTTTGTTCTTAGAGTTCGAGCACTACTTGTGAAAGATTCGATTTCTTTATGATATAAACTACTTATAAGTACCTACATTTCAAATTCTGCAGATACTTATTCTAAAATTCGAAACTCACTATTTGGGGTCAATCACTTTGCAAGTATAATGAATGAAATATTATTTCTTATGAATATTACTTGAATCTTAGAAAATAAAACTTGATTATTTATTTGACTCGAATTTTTAAGCATTATACATATTGAACTTGATCCAATCCCTAAGAGTATCGAAAGCAGGAAAAAGTTTCGGGGAGGCTAGATGTACGGATGAAATAAGAATTGCGGAGACAGGGAGGCAGATCGGATTGTAAGTTAACTTCGCGAAAAGCGACGGATAACCGCGACTGGCAGCCACCGTCTTGTGGGAATTCGAAAGTTTGCGCGTGTAGTGGTGATTACAACAAGCTGTGCACGGACTGTTCCTCGATCAATATGATGTTGCACAATGCTGCTCTACGAATGTACGGATTTTCTTGTTAGAACTGTAACATTTGAAGCAATAATAATGTCATAAGCATGATTTGGCGAGCTGGCTTTTTAAAAAATGTGAATTTTATTGACGATATTATTAAGCTTCCTTAATTGATAATAGCAAGTTTATACATATTTTTGTATTTATTTTATCTTAAATTACATATATTTACATATAATTTTTATATTATTATTGTCTTACTAAAAGTTATTTGTTCAATAAAGAATGCGTTGCAACACAGTTTCGCACTACTATCCACAAATTTTGGAGATGACATTTGGCGACCTGTTCCAGATACTAAATAAAACTTATATCTTCTTTGGCATATTAGAAAATAATGGGTCTCTGAACTCGAGACCCGTGTGGCACGTAAATAACTTTTTCATTTCTTGATTTCAGAGGTGAAACTGGAACTCGAAGACCTGATGTCTGACATCAAGAAAACCGCTAATAAAGTGAGGGCTAAATTAAAGGGTAAGTTCTCGCAGTTCGGATGATCGTCCGCGTGAAGCGGTGACATGTATTAAATTGATCGGTCTCTCCACGAGAGTACGTCGAGAGTATACGTTTCGCATTACGACAGCCGAGCCTTGCTTCCCTGTGTTTAGTGATAGAGCAGAACATCGAGCAGGAGGAGCACACGAACAAATCGTCAGCGGATCTGAGGATACGCAAAACCCAGCACTCGACGTTGTCCAGGAAGTTCGTCGAGGTGATGACGGAGTACAATCGGACACAGACCGATTACAGGGAGCGGTGTAAGGGGAGAATACAACGACAGCTCGAGATCAGTGAGTATACGTATGTCGTGATTGGCCGCATTGCAACCTGAATGCCTATTCGTGTGGAACAACCCTTTCCAATCTATCGTCACATCGAATCCGTCTCGGAATACGCGCTCATCAGTCTAATGCTTGTGTTCGTTTCTATTTGAGGCAAAGCCGGGAGGAGGACACTGAACGATTGTTGTCAACAACAGTTTTCTTTCAAAAACAATTATAATTGAATTCTCTTATTATTATTACATTGCATTTATTAGCTTATTATATTTATAATTTTTTAAATACTATTAATGCGAACGCGATAACCATGATGAGATGCAATAAGTTTACATTGTAAATAATAATTATGACAATGTGATCAGTATTTGTATAATATCGATATTTACGATCAAAGAAGTCGCTTCGTTCGTTGAATAAATAATAGCAGCAGCGGGTTGAGCGGAAAATTCAATTTATCCGCATTTGAGTTGAAACTGTTTGCGAGACGAAGAAATCTCTCTGTTTCTTTCCAGCGGGGAGAACGACCACCAACGAGGAACTCGAGGAGATGTTGGAGCAAGGAAATCCAGCCGTCTTCACGCAAGGGGTACATCCTTAATGATCCTTCTCTCGCCTAATGGCTACGTGAGAAGCGTTAATAATAACCGCCTTTCCTACCCGATTAATCTTACCGCTTGTCGCAGATCATCATGGAAACGCAACAAGCAAAACAGACTCTTGCGGACATCGAGGCGCGTCACGCTGACATCATTAAACTCGAAAACTCCATCAGGGAGCTACACGACATGTTCATGGACATGGCCATGTTGGTAGAAAGTCAGGTAAGGTCGAGCAGCTTCATGCAAATTTATCGCGGAAACAGTTTACCCGTTTGAACAAATTATAATTACACCATTTTTCTCTTTTTTTCTGACATAAGAGGTTTACATCACGAGATTTAACGAGATCGATATTGCATGCAGAACATTTTATATATCTTTTTTATTATTATTTTGAGATAACAGCTTTCTACCTTGATTTTCGATATACACGTACATGGAAGAACAATACTCTGCCGCAAGATACATAACTTACATGCAAATTGCATATGTTCATGTAATCACAAATCGCGTGCGTATAACACATCAAAGATATTCGTCATGAATATTGATGTGCTACTACAGTATATTCATTGCATATACAGATGCTAAAAGCCTAATTGTAATAGTAATTAAACGTACATTGCTGGTAGAGTCGGATCAATTCGCATGAGATTACAATCGTTTTTGTAAACACGAACATGAATTTTTCAGTAGTTCACAAACAAAGCATTTAATAGATGACTTTTTAAAATAATCTAGTAGACAATAAGTTTATTGATACGTGCATTTGAAGAAAAATTAATAAAGAGAAGGAATATATTTAGTTTAATTAAAATAATTTTAGAATAGATTAGAGAGGAGAGCTCGCTGAGTGACTTCCGATTAAACACTTAAATTATTTCTTATGATAAAGTAAAGATCAAAATATTGTTGACAATATTTTCAGCCATAAAACATTTGATGTGTAACTTTGATTTGTTTTGAATCTATCAAACAAATAATAATGTTTATTTTCTATTTACAGCCATGTATTTATTAAAAAAATTTATTTGGCGTAATTTTATTCTGCAAAAAGGAAAACTTTTTTGATCGCTCTGTCAGATGCACGTTTCAATTTATTTTTCAACCCAAACTATTGACTTAATTAACGAATGAGATGCTTTATTGCGAGATGCTTGAGCGGCATCGTTCCTCGCGATTGGTTACACAACAGACTACACTTACAAGTAGTTTGTTTTCTCGATTTTAATTGATATTATAATTTGAGGAGTACTTCCGTCTCGATTATATTATTTTTATTTTCTATTACTATATATTTTATATTAGTTGCTCGCGATTTAGTACAATGTTTTATAAGCAATTAGGAGCGTAGCGCGACGCAGTGTAACAATCCTCTTCTCTTCAGTAATGTTTCTTAGTGAGCCGCATTATGTGACGCGTTTACTATCTGCTAATTTAAGGGAAATTTCTTCAACGTACTAAAATCTCAAGTTTTTTCATGGAAATTTAATTATTTATGTTACGTATCTATTCTATTATTAATTGGCTATCACTTTCTCTTCGATATTTACTTAAAACTTTTTTTAAAAACTGGAGATTTTAGTTTATCGCTTTCTTTTTCTGCATGATAGTAATAATTAATTAATTAATAATAATAACAATAATAATATTATTAAGCTTTACTTGTCATGGTGCAATTTGTCCAAGTTCAAAGATCTTTTTTTCATATAATGAGACAAAGTAATTACCGCAGTAGCTTATGTCGATAATTTACAATTATCATTAACTGTACTTGCATAAAGAAAAACAGTTTTCTGATATCAATTCAGAACATTACAAATTACAACTCTAAAATTACAATTTCAAGAAAACTTATGATACTTGTGTTATTTGTGACTTTTTCCATAATTATTATTCGTAATTTTTTTTAAAATAAATCAGGCGTAATTATAAATACCATCGATTCTTGGCGATAATTACTTTTCTCGCTATCGATGCCGGTGATGCGAGCTGATGCATGACAATAAAAAAAAATCGACGAACAGTTTAATCACTGGCCTTGCCTTACTCTTGAAAACTAACACTCTCTCTTCCCTTGTGTTACGCTGTGTGGATTCGCGCCGCGCCTCCTACCCACATTAGGGCGAGATGATAGATCGCATAGAGTACCACGTGGAACATGCGGTGGACTATGTGCAGACGGCCACGCAGGACACCAAAAAAGCACTCAAGTATCAAAGCAAAGCCCGACGGGTGAGTCCTCCCCAGATATCACGCGCCGAAGCCATTTCGTTCGCGTCTAATTGGTCACTCTTGTTTTTTTCTCCCTATCATTCCCGCATTCCCTATCCTCGACCTGTTATCGTCGGTGTCTCCTGAATCCCGTTTTGATTTTCACCCCGTTCCCCTCGTCCCTCTTTCTATCTCGAGCCCGCTCTACTTACGTTATCCGCTGATTAATTATTACGCTTCTGTTGATACGTAACTTGCTACAATCTGTATTAATCTGTATTAATCTGTATTCGGTGTACATCCACCCCTACACTTATCCGCCCCTCTACGACGCGTAAGCAATTAACGACGGCGCTTTGTGAATTTCTTTCTGTTTATTTGCGTCACTTTATTCTGTCGGTCGTTGGTATTCGTGTCAATTCGCGCTCGATCGTAAATTATATTATAAATGTATATATCTATATTATACTATATACATATATACTGTTGTATGTGTGCGTGTTTATACTCTCTCTCTCTCTCTCTCTATTTTTTTCTCCCCCTATACCTGTACATCGCTCTCTGTACTCTGTCGAAACATGGGTGTGCTAATTGTGTGCCTCTGTCCATCAACTGCTCTGTTTACTACTATTACTCATACTACTAAACCTTGCGTATTAATCTCTATGCTGTGTCGATACTAATACGGATACGTGTGTGACTGTGTGTTGATGTGAAAACACGACGGCGTGTGTAATACGTGCCTGCGCATATGTACACACGCGTATACGCTGGGGAATCTGGCATTCTCCCTCCTTGTCGCGGGGATGCTCTGCTTCTCTCTCTCCATACTCGCCGATTATATGTACATAAATGTAACCCTGGGTGCACCCGTCCCCGAGAGGTTGTTCCCCTCGACGAGCGAACCTGGTCCCACCTGGAAATCTCCCTCCACCCCCGCTTCCATCCCGTTCCTCGAGTCCCGTCCTTCGTCCCACGTGCGGTACGGCAGGGTGAGATGGTGGACAGCATTGAGTACTGCGTGAATCAGACCGGCGACCACGTGGGCCAGGCCCGAGGCGAGCTGATCAAAGCCGAAGAGTATCGAAGCAAGGCTCGTAAGGTAAAGAACATCAGACACCAAACACATGCACACGCCCGGGACTTGGGCCGAAACTGGGCAAATCTGTTTCTCGCGTAATACTGAGGCATGATGGACCTCTCGCCTCCCGAGAGTCCCGAGGTGAGGAACAGATTTCACCGAGTTTCGGGTCATCTCGGCCGACATGAACGCTGCTAACTCGTAATTAAATTTAGAGAGAAGTGTAGCGTTGGTCAATCGCGTACATTGATTTGAAATACAAAGAGAACTAATGTAAGCGTTTGTAGTCCTTTGCGAACGTTTCTTTTTAAACCACAGCAAGGCAGCTCTTTGCTAATTCGATTGCACATCGTAGACAATCATTCGCTAATTCGAACAGTCTTGCTAACTGCCCCCAAAAGTTTGATTCGAGCCCGCATATCACGACAGGTGGTACTGTATCACTTCATGCACAACGCACACATATACATATGTATGTACATTTATATCCATATCTATACACATACAGCACACACACCACACAGTATACAATATGCATAGATTTTCCGGGCGCTTACAGAAGTTTGTTGACCCTTACAAGTGTCGAGAAAGTACCAAAGTACGTTCTCTTTTTTTCTATTTTTTTTCTTTTGTTTGTCGGCATTGGGAATTTTGCGTTGTGGAATAATAATTTCTTTGGAATTTATTGAAGAGCAGTCTTTTTCCCGTGAGTTGACTCAGAGGATTTACCGTACGTCTCTGAAGTACGCGATAAGGGACCGTTTCGCTTGGCGGCGTTCATCAAAAGACGACATCGCGAATGAATGAAGCCCGACAAAAAGGAGCAAAAAGGAATAAGTGCCCATTCAACGGGTATGAATTCGAGAGAGATTCGTTTCAAGTTTTATCAAGTGCAACGGCGAACTTCAAAATATTATCGCGAAATAACATTCTTCTCTTGCATTGTTATCATTTTCGCCTGTTCACGCCGCGCGGTCTTCGCGTAGAATTTTTGACCTCTCTATCCCCATTGTGATCCTCTCAAAGCGAACATTTTCACTTGGATACGTTTCAATTGGAACTCGTTTGGCCTGCCGCAGAGAATAGATGCTAAAAATAGCAGAAAAACTTATCGGATCGCGCGATTTAAGAATGTCCATCCGAGAAAACATGAATTTTGCATGTACGAAGAACGAGAGCTTCTATAAAAATTTTTTATCTGAAATTTTGTAATGTACAGAATGTGAGAGAGAATCGGTATTTTAACGTCAATCTTATAATCTTGCGTATTAGTAGAGTAACACATGTAAATATAAAGTTACCGATACGACGGAGAACAAATTCCTTTTTGCTCCTGGAATAATTTCCTTCGTCTCTGATACTACCTACGATCAGGCACCTCGCATCGAGTGGGATTCGAACCTTGTTTCTTGTGATTGACTTGTGATTTAATCTCTTGTGTCTAATGTATAACGTACAATTGCACTTGTGCTAATGATATTATTGTTCTTTGTGTTATGTTACGCGATCGAAGTCCATCGTGGGATCGCGGTAAAAGAGATGAAGTGTAATCGATATCGAGTAGACTACTAGTACGACGATAGATGAATGCGCTGTTCTCTAGATTTGCACATGCAGAGACCATGTAATGAAGTAGGACAGTAGCGGACAAACGAGTCTTTATGGTCGGGTAGAACGGTTTGGTGTTTGTGACTAATTAGTTTGTGAACGCACCCGCATCATTAGTTGTATGAGGAATGTGCTTGATTATGTTTGACAACCAGCTCACCTCCACTTCCCTAAAAGTTATTGTCCGTAATACTGCATACATTAGTAATGACTACTTTTAAGTAACATTTTATTTTTATTTTACAAATAATTCAGTAAGAATTCACTCAAAAATATTTATTTGTTTTAATCCTAAAGAGCAGTGAAACCTAGCCTCTATTTCAAATTCAAAATCTCATTAATATATCTACTTTTTTTCACTTATAGATATTGAAAAATTTAGCTTTTTTGGGTATTTTCAAGACAATTGCGTCTATTTTCTTAAAATATTAGACATTGCGTCCATTAATCAAACTCTTTCAGTTCTTTGTTTATTATTGAACTTCCTCGCAAATATGTTTAATTTCGCGTCACAGTGAAATTATTATCGCCACTTGACTCTAAATTTTTATTTTATTTTATTCTTTACGACTAATTGCAATGCTTTTCTTTCGCGTTTTAACCACTTTATCTACGAATTAACATTGACTAACGAGACAGGTAAATGTATTTAATAAAGCGTTTCTGGCAAAATAGAAATTACAGGCGCATCGAGAGAAATAAGATTTTTCTTTTTATCTCTTCCTTTTGGTCACGATCAAAGTACATCACTTGTATGCGATAATGCAAGCCAGCATGAGCGAACACGTGATTCACATACTCGCTTCTGACACGCTTTCTTCCACCGCTTCTTCTCCCGCGAGTTTCGAGTTTTGATTTCCGATCCACTGCACTCGTACAATTGCAAGGTTTTTTTTTCTTCTCTCTCTCTTTCTTATTTTATCTTTTCGCCGTCACACCGTTAAATATTTTTCTCTTTCTCTTTTTACTTTCCCGATTTCTCGAAGGTACGTATTTACGTGTCGGCTTTCTTACAATTCGTTCACGAGGCACGCCGTGTAACGTTATTTCGATACACCCTCACCATCTTTTTCTCTCTTTTCGATTTCTTCGATTCTTCGTCGATAAGACGCATACGCGCGTACCTTACACGTGGCCTCCTCTGCTTTTCTGTCCACAGAAAATGATCTTCATCATAATCTGCGTTCTA
This sequence comes from Leptothorax acervorum, assembly GCA_035220615.1. Lineage (NCBI taxonomy): Eukaryota > Metazoa > Arthropoda > Insecta > Hymenoptera > Formicidae > Leptothorax > Leptothorax acervorum. The sequence goes on along the minus strand of JASTWQ010000258.1, from coordinate 189,744 downwards.
ATATCGGCGGTCATACTAGTCGCCATAATAATAGGGTGCCTTCCGAGAACCTAAACGGCCGAGGGGGGTGTTTTCTTTTTGTAGAAGAAGGAAAGTTACGGGGGGGGGGCGAACAAAAGGTGTTTAAAAGTTTCTAATGAGAAGGCAGAGAGAGAAAGGAAAAACGAGTGCGACGCGGCAGCGAAAATGTTATAATAATAATATTAATAGTAGTAATAATATAATAATAGCAAAATAACAATAATAATGCAGAAACTTAGTTGCGGTCAACTTGGATGGGAGGGGGGAAACGCGTGAGATGTGTAGTATGATCAGAAGTTCCGTGGGGGAGGGAACGGACGATGGAGCAATTATGGTGGTGGTCTCGCCTATGAGAGAGCTGTGAACGTATCCTTAAAGTCGCACACGCACTAAGCCGAAAAGAAAGACAAAGGGAAATAGTAATGCAGGTAACAAAACGCGCGGATGTCCCGATCCTAATAACACACGTCTCTCCGTAATCTTACGACGATAATCCTCCGACTAATCTCTGTAACGAATGACTATTTAACGTAATAATCCACACTCATCGCATTCGCTCGTTTCGTTAATAGTACTTAAGTACACCGCTCATTACACCGCTCGACGTTCCTCCGGATCGTGAATGTCTTGAAACGATCTCCGCCCAAGACACGCGGCAATCTCGATTTGAGGGTAACCCGTCTTATCAGTTTTGTTTGTGCAAATAATCGATAATTGTGCTTGTGATTAACCGCAGGAAACTGTAAAGACGTGGAAACGGCCCGGTTTCTGGAGGAAACTCGAGATTATCGTCAAAAATTGTTTCTCATTTTATCGATACGCATTCGTTATTTGCCATTTGTTTGACAAAGTAACGAAAATTTCGTTCCGTACTTCGAGATATACGATATTAATTGGCGAAGGATAATGTATTTAGCAGTACTTTGATTCGAGTCGTTTCTATTTGTCGTATATATTTATGTATGTATAGTATATAATATACTTTTATTGTTATCAAAATTCGTCCATGAGGCGCGTATAATACGCGCGTGAATGTATTAGGTGTTCTCCAAGTTTGCTGCATTTGAAATTTTACCTATAAATTCTGTGAACAACCCGTGTGCTAACGTAATTCCAAAATCTGCAATTTATTGATAGCAATATATAATAAAAATTAAAAAAAAAATTAATAAAATTTCTGTTCTGGAAAATATTGATTCCATATTGCTCAAGGGGAGCTAAAGACGGCGAAGAGAAATATGGAACGTTCTGTATAATGATATCCATTAGTCATTGAATTAAAGCAATAAAACGTCATGGAGAAGATATCGGAAGAATATTGTCAATACAGATTTGGAAGGCAAATGCTGCTAGCTGAATGAACGCGAGCGTAATAAATAGCGTTTGTAGACACTTTCGATCAAGTATCTAATAATATAATTAAACGCTCGAAGTCGGAACCGTCATTTCATCTCGAACCGGAACCGTCGCGACTTCAGTTCAATCGCAAAGCTGTCATTCCGCTTCTCTTCTTTTTTTTGCTTTTCTTTTTGTTTTGTTTGTCCAAACGGAATTATTTTATTTTGCAGAAATTGTTCCTGATATCGATCTGCGTGACGATAGCAGTCATCATTCTGATTATCATTCTGGCAGTTAGCTTAAGTTAGCTTAAGTGCGCGCGCGCGCGCGACATTGGCGACAGGAAAAAAAAAAGAAATACACATTCGTGTAGAAAGTTTAACAGAACAAAAGAAAAAGATGGAACAAATCAGGATGGGAGGGGTATCTTTGCATTGCCGAGATACTCTGTTGCCCTTCGCTCTTGTTTTGTTCCACCGACGACGAATCAGGATTGTAACGGAGATCGGCGTCGATCGCGTCGATCTTGAATCTTCGCCGGAAATCGGGGCGACACGTGCCGCCGATTTTCGGCCCCGAAAATATCGCCGATATCCCGCACAAAACCGTTACATTTATTTATTATTGATTCTTAATAAATTTTATGTGTTTATACGTTTATTTATTGTCAGTCGTATAACGAATTATTGATTTGTTTTTTTTTGCGGTTTTCTCACTCGCGTTATTCGATCCGCGGATTAACAACCCGATTATGTACCGATTGTGATGGTGATCAGGATCGATCGTGCGGATGTAACTTTCCGGAGAACGCCTCGTAGACATCGTGAACGTCGTAACGCCAGTGGAGGCTGGGAACGGTGTTGACACACACGTTGTGGGATCTCGGTTACACAAAGTAGGTAAACCATCGTTTTATTAGCGGAGACTCGCAACAAAGTTCCTTCTTGCGCCTCGATACGTCGGAAAGCGCGCAAAATCGCGATTATCAGGTTTTATTAATCTCCTTCGAGAAAACTGTCTTTTTCTTGCTGAGAAGAAATCGATACGGCAGTTTCTGTAAACTTGCGGAGCGACGGTTCTTGAAATTTTCAAGACAATATGGTGCTCGTACAAATTAAGCGCTGCGTTTGCTTAAAAATGTTTCGCGCTAGCGAGTTTGCGTTAAATCGTAGAAATGGAGGTGAGAAACGCCGAGAAAAATTACCGAGGTCGATGTTTTCCTCGGGAATGACCGGGGATCGATACGCCATTTATCGATAGCTTCTCTTCGCATTCGGGCGCACCTTTGCACTGCCTTTTGTTACTTTTTTTTTCACTTTTATTATTTTTGCCATTTCACCGTTCCCTAGTCCATGTTGCGACGCGAGCGATTAATGAAGACGACGATTGCAACAACCGAGAATCATGCGCGACGGTCGAATATGCACGCTCTTTTCCTCAAATCGTCTTCAGGCGAAACTCGATTTGACAAAAAGTCCTCGGTTATATGAAGTGCAGCGACAGCAAACTGAACTATTTGACTTTTATTTAATTTTTCTTCCTATACATTTGTCACCAACGAACATTGATAATCGAACTCGACTATCATTGGAGAAGAAACTGTCAGCAATCTCTCATGAAGCGATCAAAATCACTAAAATGAGACAATTCCGGGCATATTTTATGCCCGAAATTTTCGTCCTCATCTTTAAGTGAAAAAATTAATGCAACGGTTTGAATCGAGAAAGATTTAAACATGAGGGCAACAATTGTTATATTAAATTTAATTTAAGAAATATTTCTCTCCTTTGATATATCACACGGTCTATTTGTTAAATTTTTTCTGAAATTAGTTTCATATTGAGATCTCCTTACAATTAGCTAAGGAAATATAATTTAAAGCTCGAGCGCGTCTTCGAGGACGAACATCCTTGAAACGCAGCGATAACGATCGCGAAGATATTCAACTCTGCATTATCAATTTTCGTTCTCGTCGAAAATCGGTGTCTATCTCCACCACGGATCGTTTGTTGTCGCCGCAGATTCGCTCGATATCGTGGTCAGCGATCTCTAGAGTCTACTTTCTAGAGTCTAGGTAACGGAGAGGGCAATCTCTGAACCGCGCGGCGCGGAGCTCGCGGGTACGCTTCCGGATTTGTCCCAGAACTGATCGATCGTCTCTGCGCGAAATGCAACGGAGACGGTCGCCACCTTCCTCGTGCCGCGTGCTTCAGTCACCGTCCGGGCTGACGCGAGAGTTTCCGCTCGGTTGGGACGTTAATCCGCGCGATGACGGCGTATCTTCGCGATACGTATATGTACATACGCTCCGATGAACAGACATCGATCGCCCGAACTCTAATAACGCCGTCGTCGCAATGCAGACCGCGCGACACAGTACGGCGCCCCGCATTGTACATGTAAATAATCGCAAATTTGTATAGAGCAGATAATAATAATAATAATAATAATGACGAAATAACGAGAGAGAAAAAAGGAGTAACAATATTAATCATTAATGCCGATAGCGTAGTAGGAATTTTCTTCTCTTCGGGTGTATTCAGCGTTAAAAAAAATGAAAAAAAAGAAACTGTTAGATAGGAGAACGGCGGCATATCGTTCACGGCACGCCGCCTTTTTTTCTCTGTCGTCTTTATATTATACTTGCCGCCTCGCGGAGAAAGAAACTGAAAAGGAAACTAGTTCGCTAGTAACAGGCGCGAGTAAAATGAGATATAATAATAACTAGCGCTGAGATATCGTACGAGATGATAATAGAGTCGTGAAGATAAATAGAATTCGCGTCGCGTTTTATACAAGAGAAAAGCAACGGTAGCGCGTCCGATCGCTTGTGAGGATCGATTCAGACACCAGATGTAAATATCCTTGGCGGAGTACTCCACGCTTGCTGCGAAGAAAGGAAGAGAGGAACGCGGGATAAGACGAATTAAGAACGAGCCGAATTGAGAATACGCCATTGAAGCTGCACCGGAACAAGAGGAAGGAAGCTCCGAAGAAAATGGACGTTAACGGTGTCGATTAATGAAGGTCTGTATTCCCGCTCTTTTACGACTGACGTCGATCTTTTTGATCGCCTTTTTAATTCCTATTTTATTCTTTTCTATTAGAAGTAACGGAAGGATTACGTGATTTTAGTTATTGATACTGTCGCGAGAAATGTTTCCACATTTTAAATACAAAATAGCCTTAACTCGATGATCGATCACATTTCTTTCTTTTGTGTGCAAGGCGTACCAGATTTCTCGTACTTTTTATCATCTCTGAATTTTTCAACCAAGTTGAAGCTGAAGATCTTGGATTTTTCTTTAGCGAAGATTTCACTGTACGTCATTTACTCTAAAATTTTTTCCGAAGTTTATACTTGAAGAATAATATTTTCAATTCTCAAAGTTGAAATTCTAAATTTTTGCCCTCAGGAATAAATCAAAATTAGTTGAAAACTTTTAGATGATGGCCGAGATAAAATATTTGGGACGTCCTGTGTACAATATTGAAGATAAGATTATTAAAATTAAAAATGTAACAAGTCGAAGTTATTTATTAGAATCACATCATATCCTGACGCGATTCAACTTAAAAATTGGGAGTCTACGTCTTGCGAGATTCAGCTTCTGTTCAGTTGCAATTTCTGCCTCGGATATGTATCACAGTTAACATACTCATGCATAATTTTTTACGCAGGCCACTGCAACGTGCGCAGCTCATGCCGGCAACGAGCAGGATCCAATTTCTTTCAGGTGCTCTACGACACGGTAGATCGATAAGTAAACAATTGTAATGTGTAGCGTATTAATAATGGACAGAGGTATCAAGAGCACACAAGCAGGGTATCGAGTTTGAGAGACAGAACGGGTGGTAGAGGGAAAGAGAGAGCGAGAGAGAGGGAAGTAGATGAGGATAGAGAGATTTAGGGGAGAGAGTCAGGAGAGAGAGAGAGAGAGAAAGCTTTGTAATAGATTATATTAAACCTTTATCGATCTCTGTTAATGCCGAGTGCAGAAGAAGATCATGATCATGATTTGCCTCGCCATATTGGGCGTTGTCGTCGCCACCACCATCGGTGGATACTTCGGACTGTGAACGCCAAAACCAGGTACGTGCCAGGCCAGGACGCGTAACGCCGCGTGACATTTGACATTCTGTCGTATCGAGAATTTCCGGATAACGATAAGAACGTACTGCACGTGAATAGTCGATTTATTGACGTCTAACAGTCGCTGTGATCATAATTGGATTGCTCGCTGCTCACATCGGAGTAATGTGCAATGATATGTCAATTTTCAGCTCGAAAGGCTCTTAAAATTCACCTTTTATCGCGTTTCGCTATTTCAAGTGACAAATTTACTTATTGCTGAAGCTATATAACAATAGCACTACATTGCCATTTTAGTGTGTCATTCTAATCAAAACCGATTAGATTTTTATGTTGGCAATTGTCCGGCCACTGTATATACGCACTTGGACGATCTTTTTGTTCAGAAAAGTCCAAAGACATCAGCAGCATCGTGTACCTAATTCCGAACCGCCGGCAGCGTCAGCATTCACTCATATCGCTTCGATACGTGAAGCTGATCGCCATCGGACGAAAGGAGACCGTCATTGTTGAAGGCGTCATCATCGGCGCACTTCTATCGTAAACACCCATCATCGCTAGAGCCTTCAGTCTATTACGCGCGTTCTCCAGCTCGACACGAAGAAAACCAAAGAAATAAAGGAACATCGCCGTCGTCGTCGTCGACGTCGTCATCATCATCGTCATCCTCATCGTTATTCGTCGTCGTTGTCGTCGTCGTCATTGCGTTTGCGTCATCTTCGTCTCGAAAGTCTCCTCTGATAGCTAGTGCGCTAGTTGCGTTTGGTCGAAAAGACAAAATACGAAGAGCGGAGAGAGGAAGAAACAATTATCCCTCGTTTTTCTATTCAAGTATTAATCCGATAATTTCCCGACAAATTTCCGCCTTTAGCAGTCAGTCCTAGGTCGGTACCCTCCCATGCCCTTTGCTCGCCCCCGCTCGTCACGACGAAGCTCAAGAGCGTAAGCTCTTTTCGTGCGTGCGTCCTCGTCGGTCTTCTTCCCTCCCCTTCCCACGTCCCCTCCTGCCCATTCTCTTCTCACGGATTACGCGGCAAAGATAATAGACGACGGGAGGCCTCGCGAAAATGGAACGGGCCGAGCCGGCCGAGAATATTCAAAGACGCTCTCGACGTCCCTCTAGAACGCGACTAGAGCTATCGATCGGAGATACGTACGCACCGTATCGGTCAAGCGACATCCCCGATCGACGATCTGACACAACGTCGTCCTATCGTCGACAGGACGATCATAATGCACGAGGACACTGCCGGTGTTTCCCCTCCCTTTCTCCATTGCCCTTTTCCTATCCCTCGCGCGCACGAACGTCCCCGTCGTCGAATGCCACGAGGCGTCGTTATGACACGCGTTGCACATCGCCGCCGCCAGAAACGGCGGCCCCTGCGATGCGACCTTCCGAAGGTCACCCTCGCGGTGTCCGCCGAGTCGCGACCCGAGCCCGACACCCAATGGTGCTTCCAAACGCGAAGACGATGAACGGCTCGCCGCGCGGCTACCACTTTCGTCTTAATCGAAAGTAATGACGTACGCACGATGCTACCGAAAAGCTACGTTCTTCGACTGTGATTTGCATATCGAAAATCTCGAACGAGTCACTACGAAGTCACATTCTGAAAACGCGTTCTTCACCCGTTGATCCGAATTCTGTATCCGCTTATATACGCGAGAGATAAACTGCTGACTAAAAATTTGTACGCCATATTTGCACTGTCCAGATAGCTCGTAACTTCCGCTAGTAAACCCTCTCACGGCGGTACGTTACTAGATAAATAGCGCTAATTGGTATTTAGTAATTATCCACGTTGTGATATTCTTTAGATGATTTCTAGCGATTTTTACGGTACGTCACTTTGCGCGAAGATCGTTCCGAGCTTCGAACGAGGTTTCGAAGTCGGGACCTTTCTCGCCGACGATCTCGAAGAGTCAAAGTATTTAGCGGCTAAATCGTGTTTACCAAAAAATTCAGCGGAGAGGAATTAACGGCGTCTAAGTGATACTCGCAAAGTTCTACTACCTCGACCAGCGGTTTAACCCTCGGCTATACATATCACGCCGGCTCTGAGTAACGTTTTCGACATCTCTACACTACACCTCCTTGTATCCGGACGATCACGAGGAATCAGCTAGGTGATGTTTCTTCTTCGCGGATAACGGCATGGTCAAATAATCGTGAAACTTGTCAAGGTCAAACTTGAGAAGCGTATAACTTGGCTCCTTCACACAGGACGCGGCAACGCTAGGGAATAACGCGTGGCTCACGCGTTAGTCAATCAAAGTTGGATCGAGTTTAACTTTTCCGCGCGGCAAAAGATTTGGTTGGCTGTGGCACCAACTTCCGCCGCGCGGCAAGCGCTGCCGCGTCCTGTGTGCAAGAGCCATTTTAGGGTAGATTGTGCACCAGTGTCGGCTAACTACCCCTTTTCACGTGCGTAAAAAAAAAAACAGCAAGGCATTTAATACATGTATTATTCTGTTTATTATACACCGTCGACCGAAGAATCAGTGCTCCATCTTATGTGTTATAAATATTACCACAGCTTCAGTGGTCGAATTGGCACGACACCCGCACGGTATACGGGAGGTTCCAGGTCCAAACCCTGGCTGAGGTAATATTTTTCGCAATAAAAATTAAAACTATTTAATATAGAAATTACATCAAAACCCATGGTCGAAATTAATAATGTCTCGACGATTGATCCGAAAAAGTGCTGTGTGAATCCGACAAACCAAGTCGACTCACAGTTTTTCAATGTTCATATCGGAAAGACGTTATATATTGCCAGTCACGGTCGATTTAAATTACTTTAATTGTTGTTCAATGCTGGCAAAGGAAATGTATTATTCTGTTCATTCAATACAGTTAGTGTACAGTTAGTGTACAGTTAGTGTACAGTTAGATCAGAGAATTTATATCTTTGTACAAGCTTAATCCATTAACCCTATACGTGCTTTTCTGTTTTAAATCCTTGTAATTCGGGCCCTAATCAAAATTTTTAGACCGCAATTGATGTTTAGGAATAAAAAGAGTTACTGTTTCCGGCTATGAGGTGGAAAAAAGACATAATGGTCAAAAGTGGAAAGAAGTAAGTGACACTTGCTTTTTAGTGATAAAATGATCTCATCTACCTTTTTGAGTAGAATTTTTGTTATAGATCACTCAAATAATAATTATATCGATTTATTCTAGTCAAAAAACACCATGAAATCATTTATTACTTGAATATTTGTCAATAAAGAGGCAGAGTTTACTTATTTTTTTACGTCCACTTTCAATCTTTATCTTTTTTTTTGGATATTTTACCCCATCGTCGACAAGATTTTCGGAAAGAGCAACTTTTACCCCTAAGTGCCAATTGCAATTTAAAAATTTTTGATTAGAATTTAATTTACAGGAATTTTAAAGTAGAAAATTGCGTAGGGGTCTCCTAAGACTTAATGGGTGAAAAGCATTCCTCCTTATACTTCGTATTACTCGCAACCAATACTGTTGGCACAATCGACCCTCGGAGTACTCGTTTAACTTACGATGACAAGGGCAAACGACGTGAGCAATGTGATTTTTATAACGGGTATTTTAATGAGTAAAAGTGTTTGCACACTCTCACTGTGTCTCGTTTGTTCTAACTATAGCTCACTCGAGAAGATGTTTCGGCCAATAGGTGTTCACTACACTGAGAGAAACAATCAATTCTTCCAATATTTCTATTTAGCTGTAATTATCGCGACATAGCGAGGTGTAGACGAAGCGATCCTGTCTTTCTGTAGGCGTTCTGTACGCGACGTTTCAGAATGTGACCGGCATGGCAGAAGTGACGACGAATGCTCAGGCACGTCACAGACGTTAAGCCTTGTGTCCACGATCCAAGAACTTGGTCCAAGATCTCGGACGGAGGAAGAATTAACCAATCGCATTTAAACAATTCGGCCAATTGACCAATGCGATTAGTTAATTCTTTCTTCATCCGACATCTTGGACTTGGACCAAGTTCTTGGATCGTAGACACAAGGCTTTAGAATATAGACTCAATTCTGCAGTATACGCGAGATACGTAAACAGATCCGTTTTCTCTTCTAGACGGTTAATTTGGCCGATGTTTTTTTTTTTCACCGAGTCGACGGGTTTGCGGTCTTCGTGTTGCACGGTACGCACCATTGGGTATTGGGTACGACGACTATCAATCCTCAATCGCGGTTCTCGCTTTGGACGTCGTTATGGATAGTCGTTTCGCGTCTTCTGTAAATCTTGGCGGATTCTCGGCAAAAGTAATCTCCTGCGTTGCCTGCCCTTGCGCACTATCGCTCGACAAGTGTAACTTCCTTGTATCTCGCTAGTCTTGAAAATACGCCGCACGTATATTTGTCCGTTTTGCGCGAACGATCGATTCGATTTTGAGTTGTACCTGCAATATTGGTAGAAACTGGCAGTTTCGCACGTTACTCTTATAGTCTCTTAATTTTTCTTTGCAGTTTAGCGCATGGGTCCTGAAGCCATTGTCTCGCACTAAATAACACGGGCCACCTTTCGTCGTTTTTCGAGCGTGCATGTGAAACGATTACAACTCGAATTATGAATTTTCTTGCGCACGATATTTTCTCAAATTTATCTTATTAAATTATACGTAGGTTTTTGAAATCGACCATACGAAAGGTGCATCATCTTTGAAACGATTAACCCCAACATGGACGAAGTAACGGAGGGCATGATGAGTGCGGGAAGCAAGAGGCATTTGCGTGAGAATGTGAGAACGTGCGAGTGCGTGTACGTGTGTGTGCGCATACGTGAGAAGCAGAGAGAAGGAGCCATAAGCTGCAGCAATAATATAATTATAGGTGTTATGGAGAAAAGAATTAAAGGATAATCCCATCGGCGGAATGAGAAAGAATGAGCGATACTGTATGTACACGGGGATATGTATACATATACATATTTAAAAAATATAAATATATATATATAAATATAAATAGATAGATAGATAGGTAGATAGAGAGGTGTCATGAGGAGAAAGAAAATTACTATTAATAATGACAATTATTATTATTGGCAGCGCCTATATATTGCCCCTCGACAGATTAATGTATCGGGCGGAGTGCTGGCGACGTTAATGTTAATGTTTTGTTGAGTATATTATAATTATTACGAACGTTGAGGTGCATACATTCTACAGAGAAGATTATGGGTTAATGTTTAAACGGAAGAGGGGAGGAAAGAGAGAAAAAGAAGAGAATGATATAACGGTGAATTACGATTACGATTTGTGCACCGCGCGTTAAGCGCGCGTTGCTGTAATAATTAACATTAAATAATAATAACGATTATTAAGAAGATATTAAGATCACACCTTGCATTGTACAGAAAGCATTATAATTGTTAGTTTAGGTAGAACAAACATTACGATCTACTATCTAATTATAATCCAGTACGATTAAGATGGCTAAGATTTAATCGCGTAATCCCTCTGTCACGAGTTACTGCGGTCATTGATAGGTATACCGCTCTCTAATATATTTATTATCTGGCTGATCAATGGATTTCGTTGAGGAGAGGATGCTTTGTTCGTGCCGTCGAGAAGCTTCGCGTTACTTAAAAGAGAAGCAAGATAGATCTTTTCGGTCGTTGAAGAAGGTAAAGAGAAATAAAAGAATCATGCGGACGCGAAAGCAAAATCTCCTTCTCTTTTTAAGCTACGTTTTCATCTTTTTCGGCCGCGTATTCGTATTCCATCTCCCTGTGCTCCATCGAGTCGCCTAACTGAACGTGTCGCGTAACGCCCCGCAAGGCGAATGCAAGCGTTTTTTCTTCTCATTGTTTAAATTAAATCCACATCGATCTTTCGCGCAGTCTTGTTCGCGTGCGATCGCCTTATTTCACGGATCAATCGATTTCCGTAACGGATCGTCGTGACGAGTCTGTCCGGACCATCCGATGTGTATCCGCTCTCGCAGAAATCCACAGCCTCAGATCTCGTAATTTTAGCTTTATAGCGAACTCCTCGTGGTAGGAATTGTGAGAAAGAAAACACCTATCGTCGTCAATTTCTTATCGCTAGATAAAAGAGAGAAAGAGAGAGAGAGAGAGAGAAAGAAAGAGAGAGAGAGAGAGAGAGAGAGAGAGAAAGAGTGAAATTCTATAAGAATAACGTTATCGGCGCACGAAAACTAACTGTACGTTAAACGAATCTGGCCTAAAGATTTAAGGAATGTCGCGTTTCCTCGTTACTGTCAATCGATCGATCATCCTAACGTTCATCCTCGTCTTATCCAGGACCGTCCCAGTCCCCACAGACTGAGGATCGGCCGTACGGATGTCTGTTAATCTCGTTGTCTTTAATCTGTACGACTTTTATCGCTTTCGATTTCGCTCGTTTTAGCGCTCAAAATTTTCACGTTCGCGATTTCGTCGTTCTATCACTCGTCAGTTAAGAAAAGATTTCTTTTTTTCTTTTTATCGGGCGACTTAAAGAGCATGCAGCGAACTCTGGAAGCAACATATTCGCGGAGTCGGCTCTGTCGCTAATTAGGATCGCGAAATCGGTGAATGTTTTCCTCGCGAGTGTCTCATTAGGTAGCTAATTGCGGAAGCTGGCACGTCTTCCTTGAGAAGCATCATTCTTTTGTCCCGAGCGCATGCAAAACATGCGCCGCAGTTTAAAGCGCAGCAAACGTGTCGAGAGGGACGAACTGTAAGAAACATAAAAAACGACAAACTTAGTCACACAATTTCCGTGTTCTCGAATTATATTTATTCATCGCGATTAGCCGGAGTATATACTGCGGGAGTTCGAATAGAAAGAGAGTGAGAGAGAAGGAGGGGACATTGTTTAATCATACGCTATTTCATTGCATTTGTACGTAGAATAGGATAGAGAGAAGAAAGATTGTGCGGCGGATTGATCTACGTAGAGATCTTCGGACGCGTGATCCATGATTTCCGGACATATAGATAAGTACACGCGGAAGAGAAAGAAGAAAAGGAAAAGAAGAAAAACGAACGCATGTGGAGGGATTCTGCGATGTCCGTGAACATGTGGTCGATGTCGGTGCAATTATTAAATACGAGAGGCTACTTCAATAATCTTATGAGTGTCAATTCCAATTTCAAGTGTAATTTGTAATTTCGTGAGAGTCTTAAGAGAAAAGAACGAAAAAGGTGGGAGAAGTAAGAGAGAGGGAGAGAGATGATGCGGCGTCAAACGACAGGAGAGAAGAATCTTAAACGATTTAAAATAAAAAACATAAGAGTCGCACGCGCGTATCACGGCGTGGCAAAGTGAGATTATTAATAAACTTAATTTATCGAAACCGATAACAAATATTAGGAGCGAAAGGGAGCGTGTGTGTTTGTGTGCCAGAGAGAAAGAAAAAAAATGTGTGCGCGAGAGAGAACGAATGAGAAAGAGAGAAAAAATGTTAAATTAAAAAAATAAAAAAATAAAAAAAGACAAACTAAATCGTAGCACGTGCCGGGAGTATGAGCAAAGATAATATGGATACTTTTTATTGTAGGTATTTCATATAGATGAGATTCGTAAAAGTAATAAAAAGAAGCAAACATACTCTATATTAACAGGAATACTTACCGAAAGAGGAACTCTAAGGTCAACGGTGTTTTTTCTGCCTATACGTATATCCGTATATCCGACATCTCGCGAGCGCGCTGTGTAATTTCTCTCCGCGTATAAGAAACTCTAAATGCTGAACGAAAAGCCGCAAAAAGGGCATTAAAAAATCTACAGCAGACGCGTCAATATAAATCTGGCATTTTACGTTCTTGTCTCCAACTAATGATTAACTGTTACTATTACTATTATTATCACCGTCATCATCATCATCATTGACACTGTACAAAGTCGGCAATAATTTTAAGAAACCCGCCCCTCAGACCCGTCTTATGTAACCGTTCGTTCGGGGACGAGCGAGGTGAAACAACACCTCGTTGGCTCCAAGGGAGCCTTCCCTTCTGGTTTCACAGCCAGGAGGAACTATAGAATCTTACGAGTTGGAGAGAGTGAGGCCAACATTCAGACAATGAAAATATCCAAGAAATATCCGAGGGACTAGAAACGTTTGATCCGCGAGTGGTCGTGCTATAATCGTCAGTTTTACATAGCAATTACACAATTATTGCGAAAGTAAAAAATAGAAATATTACTTAGAACAATTGAAGAAAATAACGATTAGAACGAAATAAAAAAACACAGTAAAAACAAGAATTAAAATACTAATTAAAGAAAAAATATGTAAATTTAAACTTGGACTAAAAGTTTCCTGAGAAATATATTAAGCTACAAAAGGAAAGTAGGCAGTTATGTTTCAAACGCTATTTCATCAATTGATCAAGATACAATTAATTTCGTTACGTACGAAATTACCAACAATTATTGATCTTAGCTTTTTGGTTCCACTATAATAAACAACGGTACAAATTATCGGTCTATCTTACAAATAATATTTATACTTAATTTTCTATACTTGATAATTTGATAGAATATGTAAATAGGTATATTTTCACTTAAATTATATGTTTATTGCGTTCTAAAAAGTAAATATTTTTTTTATACGATCACTCTTGAGATCAAATGACATTATTATCAATCTACAAACACCGTTTTTATCAAGTTTCTCGTCTCATCAAGTTCACCTTAAGATTTCAACAATGTTGGTTGATTTTGATCGTATTTCGAGCAATTATTGATCTGTCTTGTTTCTAGCATTAGCTCTAAGAAAAGGCAATAATCGATTAGATTACATCTAGAATCAACCGATGTTGGTGAAAACAAGCAATGAAGATATTTCTCGGACTTTTGTTGTTTGGATGTAATGACGCGATTAATTCTGCAGTAGAAGTAATACGATGATCAAGTGAATGTGCCCTTTTTCGTCGTGTAATCAAGCACAAAGGAAAAATCCCTTTTACGAGCGTAGCAGTAGGCCTCTAGCCGTGCTACCGGCAAAGAAGTCTAGCTGCCTTCGAAAACATCGCTGCAAAACTGTAATCTTATCTCGCTGGCCGCACGAAAAAATGCTTATAGCTTTTGCAGTACAATTTTCGCTATATGTAAACCGAAAGCTCTTATTATTTTGGGCTGTGTATATCTCACTCTGGCAACTCCCAGACGCGGCTGGCGAAAAAAAAATTTATCGCGAATTCCGGTGTGTCGAATGCAGTTAGAAATCGCCGGATTGCGCCACGAAAAGTAAAAAGATAAAATTAAAACGCGTTTATTCTCTCGACCAACGAGACTCGAAGCAGCGACTCGTGTCAGGAAGGGCAACTTTCGGCCTCGAGATCACGGCTTTATATCATCGCGGTAGCACGCGAGCTCGGAAGATACCTAAGAGATATCTAAACGACATCTAAAACTTGAACTGCCTAAAGAAAAGAAATATGGCAAGTCTGAAGAATTGGGACATTTAAAAAATAAGACGTCTGAAAGATTAAAGCATTCAAGAAATTTGAATGTCTAAAAAATTACGATGTAATAGGACGCTTTTAAGAGATTGGAAAATCAGAAATTAGTCTGAATAATTAGGCCATTCTGAATACGAAGACGTCCGACAAAATTACGGTGTCTCGTTTCAAGTACTTTTTAGACATTTGGGCTGTCTGGCATGACCGATTCCTCGTGAGAAGTCCCAATTCGGCAAGACGCGACCTCCGCTCCTTCCGGCGCGAATCGCCAGTTTCCGCTCGTGCCGCACTCAAGAAACATCAACGATGTAAGAATAACGACTCTTGATATTCACATTCATCCGTAAAAGCGAAAAAAAGAAGAAGAAGAAAGAGAAAGGAGGAAAGTCAAGCGTTCACTGTACAATTATATTCTTTTACGTTGTAACGAATTACAATTGAGTAGTCGGGTAGCATATTTTGCATTACCGATAACAACAATAGCGTATCACTCGTCTTTAACCCCTAATTTTATATATCATTGGAGATAAGTAATCCGCAAAAATAAAGATTATAACCAGCACTGCAGTGAAGTTACTATACATCTGTAGATAAGCGGTTCGCAAGGAGAATTCAAAAAACCGACACGATGTTCAATGTATTTAATGATCTTCTTCGAAGGGTGAAGAATATATGAATATATGGGGAATAAAAGAAAAGAGAGAGCGGCTTGGTTTCTTGAGTCCTCTCAGCATCTCCTCCAATCCTTCTCTACAAATGCAAGATGCAGATTCACGACCGACGAAAATAAATGAAAATTTATCTGTATTCATATGTGATTTATTGTAGATAATATTTTGTAAGATCTAATTTACAAGCTATATGTAGGAAACAAGCTCACTTATTACTGAATAGCTTTAAAATCACAAATAAATAAATTTCATTGACTAAACGTTATAATAAAAATACGGGCAATAAATAATATGTACAAATCACACATAAACGTAAATTACAAGTTTTGTAAATGAAGGAAAGAGATATCACTATTTGTATTGTTATGTACATTCGTTTACGTATCAGGACAAAGCACGGAATCAACTTCATCTGTCACTATGCTCGATCTACTTAGCAGTCCGTCCTCGAACTGACCATCGATAGCAATCTTTTCCGGACCGCGAAGGGCCCTTTTCTGTATAAAACGCCTCACCACTGTGGGATTCACGTAAGACATGGTCAGTCTGCATCCCCAGGATAGAAGCGCCAAGGGCTGTACAAACAAGACGACAATTATCAAAGGTACTTGAGTAGCTTTTATTTAAATTTTTAAGAATAGTTTAATAAAAGTTCTAATAATAATTTAAATCGTATATATGTAGACAAGTTGAAATATCAGAAAACTGGAAAAAAATTGTACATCAAACTCTTAATACAGTCCTATACTCACTCGTTTTTCATCCAGATAACTGTATGGTGTGATAACGTGTCGCCAGAGACATTTGCTAACGAGATTTTTCAGACGTTCTACCTCTAGTGGATTTGCGCACGGGTGATACAACATGACGATCGCACCATGCTGTTAACAATAGGATAACGAATGTAAAAGATTTTGATAATAAATTTATAGATAATATGCTGTGTCGCTGTTACGATTACCTCGAGACTATGCAGCCATCTCTGTTTAGGCACGTACTTGTATTCTCCATAAACTGGCCACAAAGGTCTATGCGGACCACTGCAAAGCACATATAAATATTATTAAGGGGATCCTACAGTGGCAATAATTTCGACATTTTTAATTAGGAGAAATCTTTGAATTGGCTGAACAGAATTGCAGAATTCTTTTATACAATTGAAGTACGCACAAAAATCTAGAGTAAGACGCGATTTTATATCAAAAACGAAAAAAAAATTAAAATACAGCTGTCACCTGACCTAACCAAAATATTTCCTCAGTATAAAAAATACTGCAGTTTATATATACAAAATGAAAGTCATCTACCCTAGGGAAAACATGTAAGAATAATATCGTGCAAGTAGAAGATTCAACGCTTACAAAAAAAGATTTTTCCTAATTGCGTTTTATGAATGCATGCAATAGCGCTGTAATCTGACAAGGACAGATATATCGTATAGATATCTCGTTAGACAAGGACAAATAGTTCGGCAATATAGAAAACATGCTAAATTATTGACATCGGCCTTGGCTGCAGAATCCCCTTAAGGATTGTTTATAACAAGAGAACATTACATACTTACTAAAGAGGAATGTCGTCGTCATATTCAATTCGTTGGTTCATACATTTATGAGCAGCCTGAAAAATACTTTGATTAAAATTTATACTAGTAAATAATGTCAGTATTTAATGGTAACAATGTAGGATGTTTTTACCCTGTATGTCCTCGGAATGTTCTCACAATAAATCATTGGTGTAATCTTATTCGGCATGATATTATGATCATAACACGTATATTCTGATGGGGTATGATCCCAATCAATAGTTAAGTTGGTCTGAAATTTTATTACCATCAAAATGTATGTTATATTCTTTGTAAAAAATATTTAAAAGCGTTCTTTTCAATTAAGACAATATATGTGAAAAAAAGGAGACTATAGGAACCTTAGCATCGTCGCATTCTGGTGATAAATGACCCATATGCATCTCGGCAGGAAAGTCTACTATAGATTCGTATTCGTATCGGTGCTGATTCTTCGGAAGCACTTTGAGTGGCGGTTTCGGATCGCCTGGTCTGTCAGGCATCCAACGTCCAGGCCAATGTGTCTCGTGAGGTGACTCTGTTACAGATTCATATTGTTGCTGATTCTTTGACAACACCTTGGGTGGTGGTTTCGGATCGCCTGGTCTGTCAGGCATCCAACGTCCAGGCCAATACGTCTCGTGAGGTGACTCTGTTACAGATTCATATTGTTGCTGATTCTTTGAAAACACCTTAGGTGGTGGTTTTGGATCGCCTGGTCTGTCAGGCATCCAACGTCCAGGCCAATACGTCTCGTGAGGTGACTCAGCTACAGATTCGTCTTCATGTTGTTGCTGATTCTTTGGCAACACTTTGGGTGGTGGTTTTGAATCACCTGGTCTGTCAGGCATCCAACTCCATTGCAAATTATCTAACTCATCTTCAATGTTCCTACGTTTCTCCTTGTTATATTCATTATCATCTAGTATATGCAGCAATTTTTGCATAACATTTTCGTCCTGTTGTGGTACGTCATAATCTGCAAGACAAAATGTTTGTAATAAAGAAATTAATTTAGCTTGTTGCTTAAAAGATAAATAAAAGTTAATAATTTTTGTTGAGAAGGTAAAAAGCTACATAGCTTAACATGCTTTTATTTAAGTATGAAGATTAAATTATTAGTATCAGATGTAACACTCTTGTTGAAAAAGATTTACATCTCAGATAAGTCTCTAATTAAAAGTTCATAACTGATTACATTTTTGCCATAAGAGAATTGATTTTTGGAACAAGATTCGCGCTAGGATATACATTGATGGAAACAGGAAAAGTTATGAGAAAAATATTGTTATTATTTCTAGGTTAGAAACGTAAAAGCATGAAATTGTAAAGAAAATGTTTCGTAATACCGTGGTATCTGTACGTGTCCACGAAGCTCGCCGTCACGAAGACGCAAAGCAGGAAGTCGAGGACCACCCGGGTCATCGCGTTCCGGTTGCTGCGAACGTGGCAAACGCGGCAAAGGCCAAAAACACTTAAATGTTTTTAATCATTTTTAATCGCCATCGTGACGTGAACCATTGCGCATAATGGCGGATGTCTGAAGATCTTGACCAATCAGAGTTTGAGCTATTAGGCAGCGCGCTGTTTAAAAGTACCAAAAATGAAATAAGTGTTTAACGCAATTTGGATAAAAATATGTTTTATTTAATATCAATATTACAAAAGCGGCGTAAAACTATACAGACTATTTGTTGCATATATGTTTGAGTTTTCTTTTTTCTTTTCTGGTACAGTTTTGTTGTTGTATTTTTTGGTTAATCTGACGCAGGCGTATCAGCCGCGTATGTACGAACGAGTTCGTACTAGGCACGCGATTACACAAGCGGGAAAAGAAACTTTTGCCCACGTGATGCTTGTTAACTTATCAAATATACCACTTTCTTTACTAAATGAGCGCCTATGAAATTTTATAAATTCTTCGTTCATAATACTGGCCGCTGTCTGCAAATCTTTGGAGGGATACATACAGTTTTCTCTAGATATGCAAGACAGCCAGTTATCTGTCAGAGGAAGGAACTCCTAACTCCGGATATTTATGCCGAAACTTGTGTGCAACATAACCAGCTATATAAATCAAAGCTTCCGTTTCAAATATTGTTAGACTTGCTATTGAAGTTTCAAATTCCTGAAGCAACCTAAACTCATCAATAGTTGGAGTGTAGTATAAACTATCTGGGTTCCTGAAAAAGTCATATAAAGAAAAGAAAAAAAGTATTTGTTATTCTTTTTGTATATTCTCACTTATTTACAAACATTTTTTCTACATGTACATTTTGTAAACATCTTACCAATTGTAGTTAATTACGTGGTATAATAATTATTATAATAATTTATTATATATTTGTGTTGTATTTGTAATGTGTTTGTGTGTAACTAATATTTGTAAAATTTATTGCTACTTTTTTGCCACTGTCTCCTTAGTTCACCCTCTTTGGGAAAATAATACAACAATACATTGTAATTTTCTCTATTGCCACGACCGGTCCGGCTCTTGCAATTTTTGACACAACACACCGGCATTTTCAGCACATTGTGCACACTTAACAACCGATAATCAATTACGATAAACACATTATCAATGCGTTCAACGCATTCGTGACAGCAGTACAGCACGTGACAGTGACCTTGTTTACACCCAGCCGTCAAATCCCGATTCACTCCGTAGAGAAGTGAAATTTCTTAGGTATAAACGGGTTAATTTCGATCTACTTCAATCGTCTTTCTTCAGCGGAGTAGCACAAACTCCAGTGTAAACGTCAGTTCACTTCGGAGTGAATCGGGATCGGACGGCTGGGTGTAAACTAGGTCAGTGAAACTCAGCAGCTATATTGAATTTCGCATAATAGCTCAAAGCGTAATTGGCTGACTGTCCCCCACTACTTTTAGCCTACTGCGCATCCATCGGAATGGTTCACCTTGTCTTATTACACCATGATCGCACCCATGGTGCTGGGGAAGGATTACAAGGTGAAACAGTCCGGTGATGCTCAGTCGTCCGAAAGTAGTGGGGAGTAGTCAACCAATTAGATTTTACCCATTCGGCAAAATTATATGATTGACACTGACATATGTACCTATATAATATATATCATTCGTATGATGGTACATCCAACATCCAATATATATTATAAAATAAAAAAGCTCTTTTGTAGTTAATTGTATTTTGTTTGTAGAGTTTTGTAATAAAGTTAAGAAGTTTTTTGGTATCTTCAAATTGTTTATAATTAATAAATACATTTGTGGAACTACGACGTTGGAGCTCCGGAGATTTTTCGTGTTCGAGAGTTGACTGCAATGCCTGGTTCCTACAGATTGATTGTCGGGTAGCTACATACTTCCATAAATTTATTAATTAATTATAAACAATTTTTGAAGAGACTACAAAACTTTTTAACTTTACTACAAAACTCTACAAACAAAATACAATTAACAATAAAGGTTAAGGCTCTCGAAAATACAAAATTAATAATGACAAGGCAAATGAGAGCCAGAAACGCCGATCTTAAAGCGACAATTACAATGTATTTCTTATATACAATATGCGCGAACGTTTCGGTCCTTGGTTTGGACCCTCCTCAGCGCAACAAAAATATAAAAATTAATACATGCGGTACAAAATCTCGGTTACATCCTCGTCAAGAATTAAAAGGTCGCAGAATCCGCATGGTCGAGTTCCGTCAGTCGGTTTGCAAACAAAAGATGTCGATACACGATGTGACCGTTGCCTTCAATAAAAGAGGAAAGGAACATTTAAATTAACATAAAATTAAAATAAATTCTAAACCGTACATTTTATTGAAGGCAACGGTCACATCGTGTATCGACATCTTTTGTTTGCAAACCGACTGACGGAACTCGACCATGCGGATTCTGCGACCTTTTAATTCTTGACGAGGATGTAACCGAGATTTTGTACCGCATGTATTAATTTTTATATTTTTGTTGCGCTGAGGAGGGTCCAAACCAAGGACCGAAACGTTCGCGCATATTGTATATAAGAAATACATTGTAATTGTCGCTTTAAGATCGGCGTTTCTGGCTCTCATTTGCCTTGTCATTATTAAAATACAATTAACTACAAAAGAGCTTTTTTAATTTATAATAGATATGTTTGATGTATCATATGATGTTAGCCGACGACTGACACTTCAAACATTTAATTAAAAATTAATTATATACTAACAAATAAAAATGAATGCACTACAATAACCTACAAACGAAATACAATCGATTTCAGACCATTTTTTATTTTGTAATACATGTTGACTATAGTTTCATGGTCAACAATTAAATAATTATTAAAAATTAATTATAAACTAACAATCGAAAATAAATGCACTACTAATCTACAAACAAAATACAATCGATTTTACACCTAATTTTTTACAGAAAGTGTCAGTTGTCGGCTAAAACCTCCGAGATAGCAAAATGCCTGTCGCGCATATTTACGAAATATGTCCGTAAACTCGTGATGAGCGTTTACGCAAATAACATGTAAAGCTGCGTCGCCAAATGCTCAGCTACAGTATCGAATTTATTTTAAGCAACGGTTTATTTAATATTTGTTACATTTTTGCAGCAACAGTTGACGCCTGGCGGCTGCATTAATGTATACGGGGCATTCCATGACAAATCGATCAAAATCCGGCGATGACATTTTAAATCTGCTCCGTAATTTTTTATATGAAAGTACTTATCGAAAAACACCTTCAAAATTTTTTTAGATTTTTTAAATCATCCGTTTCTGAGATATAATTTTTTGAAAAATTTAAAAAACTACCATTTTTAAAAATTTGAAAAAATTTTCATAATTCTAATAAAATATAACAAAATTTTTGAGTTATGTATCAAGATGGAGGTTTTATAATTGCAGGAGAAAAATTTTTGAAAAAATGTAAAATAAATTTAAAAAAAATGGAACACGTATCTGACACAAAAATGAGCAAAAAAGTTCCTTATGATATGGGTCGAAAAAAGTATATTTAAGGGGTTATGCCTAGTCAGGAAACCAAAAAAAGCAAATTTCTGAGAATTTTTTTTGGAAAACCATAAGCATATATGCCAAAAACAGCAAACTTCTGAGAATTTTTTTTGGAAAAACTATAAGCATATGTAGTATATGCTTTGAAAGGGCATAAAATAAGAAAAATTTTGGCGCAAACCAGAGGTTGATACGTTGATCCGTTCGGGAATTATTTAAGATCAAAGTTGGAAAAAGTCAATTTTTGACCCTAAATAACTGCCGAACGGGTCAACGTATCGACCTCTGGTTAGCGCCAAAATTTTTCTTATTTTGTGCTTTTTTAAACGATATACTACAATATAGAGGGTTCCATGAGAAATTAAAGGTGACGTTCATGTGAGCTTCAAACGACCATCCAAGGTCAAATCATTGTCACCATGTTATGTTCCCCTAGAAACCCTCCAAGTTTTGTCTGAAACATTTTTGCTGAAAATGCTTTGTTGAAGAATTATCGAGGTGCGTTTTTTAAAATGGGACACCCTGTACAGATAGACTGGCCCCTGCCGTAAGAGGCAGCGTTGGAACACATAGACTATGTTTCCACGCTGCCTCTTACGGCAGGGGCCGGCCTATCTATATAAGTCTATGGTGACGATCCACAGCTCTCCGCTCCATGCCGAAGAACAAGATGGTGCTAAGCAATTTGTACTTACAGAATGATACACACGTTGACAACCCACAAATTTACAAAATAGTGTTATTATATATATAATCCGGGTGTAGCATTTCACTAACTGCAGTTTTCAATGATATAAAATAAATTAAATTAAAGCGTATTCAGTAATTATATATTCTTTATTTAAGAAACCGTCTTTCAATCTTTCCAACGTTTAATGACACATTTTTATAGTAAAAGTGCTTACATAAAAAAAAAAAATTAGAAACAGACATTTCTACATCATTTTTTTCGCTCATAAAGTTTCCTCTATGAGGAAATTGCCAAATTATTAGCATATAATAGATCATTGACCTGTATGAAGTTAGTCCTCCATTTTTTATTTCAAATATTTTTTTAGTTGTTCCAGTTTGTTCTATGCTTGTTCTACATTGTTCCAGAGTTACAAGTCCAAAAAACGAAAAACACGATACAAAAAACAAAAAAACTGTTTTTTATAGTAACTCCCCATTTTTTTAAAAATCCAAATTTTGTTGTTGTTCTGGATTGTTCTAGTTGTTCTAAACATTGTTCCAAAGTATTAGTTTGATTGGTCAAAAACTTTAAGAGATATTGAAAATAAACAAAAATTTTGTAAAAAAACGTTTTTGGCTATTTATTCATAAACAAAGTAACATACAAAATTGTCGATTTAGAACACATTTATACCGAGTAGAACAACTCAGAACAAAATTTTTAAGACCAGAAGAACAATATAAGGTCCACTTTACTCTTCTCGGAAAATTATATTTTTTAACTTTCTCGGGTAAAAATCTTGTTCCAGGCTTCCCGCTTTAAAACTATCGTGTTTTCCACAAAAAAATCAACAACGTAGAACTACGTCAACTGTCACTACTTCAAGTTAAAGTATACAGCGAAGGACAGTTGACATAGAGCTACGTTAACTGTCACTACTTCATATTGACGTAGCCCTACGTCAACTGTCCTTCGCTGTATACTTTAACATGAAGTAGTGACAGTTGACGTAGTTCTACGTTGTTGATTGCGGCACAGTAATTGTTACTGTGCCCATTTGATTTTTTTCTCGCTTATATTTATTATATTGGCATTTTCTTCATATATAATTCTTCAAAATTTGGTTGATTAGTTCTTAAGTTATATATAAGCAAAAATGAAACGTTTGAATATATACACATATAAGTACAATACATATACATATAAATATACATAAACATATAGTAATTTTCCCTTAATTTTTTAGGCATTTCTAAATTTTTATCTAAAACTTGCTCCCTAATCATTTTTTTTCTCTCATAAAGTTTCCTCTATGAGAAATTTTTCCAAATTATTAACATATAATAGATTGGTTTCTTCATAGAGGAAACTTTATAAGCGAAGTAAAATAATAAGGAAGCAATGTGCAAATTTCTAATTTGCACATATTTTTTTATTATATTGGCAAATTTTTTATAATTCTATTATATTCTTCAGTCTTTTCTACCCCTATTTCATAAATAATTTTTTAAAATTTGGTTGATTAGTTTTTGAGTTATATATAAGCGAAAAAAATAATGAGAAAGCAATGAGCAAGTTTCTAATTTGCACATTTTTTTATTCTATTGGCAATTTTTTTCTAATTCTATTATATTTTTTAGTCCGTTTTACCCCTATTTCATATATAATTCTTTAAAATTTGGTTGATTAGTTCTTGAATTACATACGTTAGAATTTGAGAGGAATACGTATATACATGCATAGAAGCCTATAATAAAGCTGAGTCTAATCAACCAAGTCTTAAAGCATTGTATATGAAATAGGGGTAGAAAAGACTGAAGAATATAATGGAATTAGAAAAGTTGCTAATAATTAATATTAAATTGCCAAAATTGAAAGTGGTTGAGACTTGAGCATAATTATTTGCTTATAATTGTTTGGCTTCCTTATTGAGGAAGCTTTTTGAGACTTGAGACTTTCAAGAAAAAATGGGACTATATAAGATATCTAATGACGTATTAATCATTACTTTACGATTATTAGTTTCGAAGATATAAACGTTCAAAGTGTGACATGTTTTCGTTGCATCTGTGCTCCCAATGTTATCCCCTACTTACGACGTATCCCCTACTACGACAAAGACGTAGTTCTACGTCAAATAAGTTTCTTGATTTGAAAATATCTTTAGTTTTAACATGGAAGTTTTGAAATAAGATTATATTGCGTTATTATATTAAACAATTATATTACTTAAACGAAGAAAGCTGACTTGAATGAAGCATTTATATAGTTCAACCTAGAAAAGAATGTTGAAATAAAACGTTGAAATTCATATAAGACCATTATAGTTGTTTCGTATATAAGCAAGATTATAAATAATATTCTTTTCTTCTGTGTATACAATAAAAAATATGTCTCTATAAAAAAAATTTCACCTTGAAAAGCGATGACAGATCAAAATAGGACATTCTGCATACGTACAAAAATCATAAATTAAGTTTTGACATTAATTGTTTGACACTAGTATTACAGCAATTAGATAGGAAACATTTTTTCTTTAACTCTTTCTTTCTTTTACATCTTACCTCCTTCACTTACACAACTTTGCTTCATTATGGATCACCCTTACTTAATACATAATAGCATCAAGCAATGTGTACAATTGTAATATTTTAAATACATATTTGTTTTATGTACTTTTAATTAAACCATATTTTAATGCAGAACAAGCGCTTCAAGTTCAACGGGTTATTTTATGGATCCCGTTACGGTAAATTATATTTCTCTGCTTCAAAGTCAAGAATCTGGTTTTCCCGATCAAGCACTTGTACAAACGATAGAAGAAACAAGCGCACTTTATTCGTCTTATTTAGATCATAATTCAACGTAATAATATTCTATACTAGTTAAATATTGACTTTTTTGCGCAAATTTATCTTACAACTGTAATATTTTAAACAATTACTCATCCATTTTTTTAATTACACACATTTTTTATTGCAGACCAAGTATTACAAGTTCAACGGGTTACATTATGGATCCCTCTATAGGACGCAAAAGTCAAAATTTTCCTGATTTGCCCGTTCAATCATTTCCACAAACTATAGAAGGAACAGACGCACTTAATGAGTAATTAATCGCTTTGCTTTTATTTTGTATAATATACGTAGACTTTTTGCAAGAATAATTTATAATGTAACTAAAGTATTTTAAATAATTATTTTGCTTTTTAATTACATCACAAATATAATATTTTTGTTCAACAATTTAATAATATACATTATTAAAACATTCTAAATGGTATATGAAAACTAAAACGTCTATCACATGTTATATTTTTAATTATGTTATAGAAATGTTCCGAGTACTGCAGAAATCATCTCTACTGCTTTCAAAGTCCTTTCGGCAGATCCACAGAGTTGGACATTAGTCACATTACCTCCATACGAGGAATAACCAAAAGAAGGAAACGCCGTTGATGAGTAATTATTCGCTTTAATTGTTTTAACATTATGCAATTTATTGTACACAACATTATTTTTCTGTTTTTATCAATAAAAATAAATTTAAGAAATTATTTTAATATATAAAAAGTATAAACAACTTACTATAATACAAATAAAGAATTCTGCATGGAAGAAATTTGATGACTGTTTAATATAAGAATGAGTATTTTTCTTCATAATTTTGTAGTATGCATAACTGCAACATTTCAAACACCAATTAATTTTTTTGTTAATCATTCTGTATAGAAATACACAATAACGTCCACTTTGAGATAAATGGAAAGCAATGTTGCGGATTCCGATAGAAATTTGTCAACAAGCAGATGTCCGACTCACAATTAAACGGGAGAAAGACAAAACAGAAGCTAATGACGAGTAATTATTCACCTTGCATATATATATGACATAACACAAAAGGAAGAATATAGTACGAATATAATATGTATTGACTTTTACACAAAATTTACCGTTTATTTTGTGTAAAAAATTACATAACGTTAGTTTATTTTATTATGTCAAACTGAAGAAAAAGTTCTTGTACCATTTTGCAAAAATCGCAATAATTATTGGGTTATTAACTGAAACGTCTGAGCGAATGAGCGCATAAAGCCGGGTACACACTTGAGCACGAATGCGAATGAGGCAAGCCGAGGCCGCATGAGCATGCAAGTGTGGACGTTGGTCCGAGGCGCGGCAAACTGCCTCGGATCGTTCGCCGCACAGCTTCGGCCCGAGCCGAGCGCTGTCGGTCGATCAAAGAAAATTCGCGCTCAGTTTGGACGTGTTCATACGCGTATTCGACAGTCAGTCGCGCACGAACGTCATTCACGAACAGAAGTGAATAAACTCTCGTTAGTAAGTACAGAAAATATTTATGTAAATTAATAATGCGTATAATTTTTTAAATAAATGTATTTTGTAGTAATGGAATGGGATTAAGAGACATGCGTACAACTTATAAATGAGTATAGAAATAAAGAAGTTCTATGGAATCCGCGAGATCCTACATAAGAAAATTTTTGAATTGGCCACTTTCTTTATCAGCCAACAAATCATTTAATAAAAAGATGTTAATATTATTTATTCGTCTTCTATTTAAATATAATTGCGTTGACCACCAACGCCTTTGCTTTTTCGCCTTTTTCTTTTTTTTAAATAAATTATATATAACTATAAAACTGGCACAAGCCACTGCAATATTGTCTGCGTCTGCCATTTTCGTTCGCTTCGATTTACTCCGAACGACTAGAGCAGCATCGAACAGTTGCCTCGACTTGCTTCATACGTCCTCGTGCGGAGTCTGTATTTTTGCAATCCGAGGCATTCGGTGCGGCCTCAGCCTGCCTCATTCGCATTCGTGCTCAAGTCTGTACCAATGAGCGGCTTAAAATGCGATATAATAGGCCGGACTTGGCAGTGCACGGCGAGCGACGCGTGACTCCACTCTCGCTATTTTGATATGCTCACCATTGCTAAAAGATCTAACAAGTAATTATCAGCGACTTTACATACCTGTCGAATCTGTCCCATCACGTCTCACGCACTCATTTGCTCAGACGTTTTAATTAATAACTTAATAAATATTGCGACTCTTTAGCAAAATGGTACATGACTTTTCTCTTCAGTTTGACTCAATCCACCTTCATCTTTAGATTGGTCAGTGATTTTTTTGAAACTCTGTATATCCTCAGGGTACATCACTGATAGTGGGATACATGCATATATTGACCATACTCATCTTAATTTATATCTTAGACAAAAATTGAATACAATCTCTCAAGCAAAAATTTTACACATCTTAACTCTTAACTAGACTTATTACGCATATAAAAAAATGTACACACTTATTGTTAGAGGTTAATTATAAAAGATAGATTTACATAATTTCGGTTTAATAAACTATATGTCTTGTCACCGTATAAAGAAAAAAGAAGAGAAACTCTTTGAACACCACGCATGTTTTCGTCATGATTGTAGACAAATGAATGATTGCAAACATTTTTATAAGAAAAAACATAATATTTTTCTGTTAAAAATAACATGTATACAGCCAGCACTTAAAGCGTTACGATCTATGGTACACGTTATAGCAAAAAATGTTTGATATAAAAGTTGTATGGTCCGGAGGGGCAGGAAATAAAAATAAAAACAATTTCCGCGAAAAAATTTACCATTTAAATAACATGAAAATCTTCGTTATTTTTTTAAATGGGATTATGTGATTCTCTTTTACATAATATAATTCTTCCAATTATTCTGTATATAAAAGTATTAAAGTAGAATTATATCAAAGTCAATAGTTAAAGATACATTTTATTCTTTATTTTGAAGTATTCTGAAAAGTAATATATCTCGCAACTTATTAATTTTTTTATAATTATACGTTAATATTTTTATGCGCAGAATAATTAAACAAAATAACTCATGTAAAGAATACGCATATTTACTTTTTAAAAAATATGTTACTGTATATATTGTAAATTGCATAATTTTTTAAAATAAGCTTAAAAATCGATTTTAATAAGACATTTTATCATTATTTTTCTCCTTGCAGATTCTACAATTATTGTTTCAAACATTTTTTGCCATTTTTGATGTGTGATTTTAGAAGCAATATATTAACACTTAAAGGCCTCAGTTTGTGTATATGTATGTACTGACTGCTGCATGATAAAAGTATGTATATACTATCGTTTCATATAAAACGTGTGATTTTTTATATTTGCTATTTGTGTGTGCGTGCGGGCGTATGAGGACTTATGTGCGTAAAATGCGACTAACAAAAAACGATTCTCTCAAATCATTGCTTATAGTTGTATAGTTGTATTAAAAAATATTACATTACAAAAATATTACGTATATGCTATTCTTATGCGGCATTAAATCTGTATAATTATTATTTTATATATGGTTTATACTTAAATATTGATATAACAAGATTCGAAAATTAAAACCGTGTACCTCATTTTAGCGTCTTCATCACTGCGATTTTTCGACAATATTAATCCTCTATAGGTAATTTATGAGAAAATTCACCATAAGAAACGGTAGCTTCAAAGCCCTTCTATATAAGTCACACCTTATATTTTTATATCTAGCTTAAAAATAAAAATTTTATAAAAATAAAAATATAGTAGAAATTACTAATACAATAAACCTTATAGAAAATTTTTCGCAAATATAAGAGCACTATGAGAAAGAAACGGTAATGTGATTCATCACGAGTCTACGGCACGTTCCGTATACTGGTTGCGCGCACTTTTTATAAAACATAGCGTTTGTACATGACACAAACACTATTTCTATTTCTCTATCGTGACAATTCTGGCAAGGTCCTAAGTTATTTACTAGATACTGTGGCAGTTGATTGTTCTTTACTACCGCCTTCAGCTAATCCTGTATTTTCACTAACACTCGCTGCCTTCAGTACTGATACAATTTTCGCTACCAAAATTTTTGGCTTTATTAGGTTGCTTATTTGATTTATTACTTGCAGCGATACTTTTATGTTAACCTGAAAAATAAGTAGTTCAAAATTAACGCTGCGTTACATGTAACATAAATGTTTTTCTTTCTTTCTCTGTAAAGTATAAACGTATTTTGAGAGTACATAAAATTTACAATTTTAAAAAGTTAATGATTTAGTTTGTTAAATATTTATTTGTCTAAAACTCTCTCTTGTTTTTTCAATAACGCTGGCCACATATCTCCTTCCTTTGGTACTAAGAAGATGAAGACACCTTCCAGAAAACTTAGCATGACTTTCTCAAGGATCATTATCCACTTCTTAACATATAATTTTTATTCCACATGCGTAGCATATTGTTTCATTTCTATCTTCTATGATAAACAAATCAGCAGCTGCTAGTTGCTCTTTAATTAGAGACGATAGTACTGAGAAACATTTAACAAATGAAGCTAGTCCTCGTACGTGGTGTATTTTGGAGTTTAAAAAATAACAATATAATTGGCCATG
Organism: Leptothorax acervorum; assembly: GCA_035220615.1. Taxonomy (NCBI): domain Eukaryota; kingdom Metazoa; phylum Arthropoda; class Insecta; order Hymenoptera; family Formicidae; genus Leptothorax; species Leptothorax acervorum. Next base: position 159,530 of record JASTWQ010000258.1, on the reverse strand, counting down.
TGAGTCAAACGCAGGTACTTGGTGCGTATTTTTAATCATAACTGATTAAATTTCGAGATACAAGATCCGAAATTCCGTAAGTTTCCAACGTATTAACTGCGCGCCGATTATTTGTCGGACTTTAAACACAGCTATCATTGGAACATTAAAAATTCCCTGTCCCTTCCCTAATTAAATCGATATCGATTTAATATTAAAATCACTGTAAAAGAACTTATTGCGAAAAATATTACCCCAGCCATGGTTCTAACCTGGAATCTAGCGCATTCCGTTCGGGCGTCTTAACCAATTCGATTACCGGGGCATGTGATAATCGGCGCCCAGTTAATATGTTGGAAAATTACGTAATTTCGGATCTTGTATCTCAAAATTTAATCAGTTATAATTAAAAATACGCACCAAGTACCGTGTTTGACTCTCATGGCCAATTATATTGTATTTTAACTTTTAATAAAATCATAATTTTTTAAACCTGACGGTCGAATCATAGTCTACTTATATTTCTAAAAAAATATGTCTCAAAAATTTTCTAAAATCCGTTTAAGACGACAAAATAGTTTTACTTACCTATACTTTTTTTATATTTACTTACACATATTTTCTCTTAAAGAGAAAAGAATACATATAAATTTAAAAATATAACTTCATAGAAGTATGTTTTAAAAATTAAACCCGACTTTAATTTTTATTATATGTTTACAGCTGATTTCGTTATTTCAAAATAATATGCGTAAGCGCTGTGTGTGTTGTTAGTATAAGTTTAATAATAATGATGGAATAATAAACAATAGATCCCTAAACACGATCTGATAGTTAAGCAAATTCAAATTATATATTTATATTGACATATATATATCCCGATAAATAAACTATATACCTCTATTTTCGACCTTTGTAAGCAGTTTCTCAAACGCTTGTTGAGGCGACTTCTGTATTACATTTAGTGCCAGACATCCTGCAACACAGAACAAATATAATGGAATTACCGAAAAGTATACAAGACACGGAGTTGTGGAATTATTTTGATCGATTAACACCTTTGCTGGTAAAGTGCAGGATATGTCCAGATACTGAAGAAAATATTCAGGTATCTAATAAACGTAACTGGAGAAGAACATTAAGAATACACTTAGGCATTGAACATGGAATATATCCCGATAAAGACTGGACAGTATCTGAAGAGCTACGGCAATATTACACGGATTTACCAGAACATGTGGCAAAATGTAATGTAATTAAATGTGGTAAAAAGTTATCTTATTTATCGGCATATTCTAATTTAAAACGCCATTTGAAATCTATGCATAAGATAATAATCCAGAGTCAAAACGCGTAAGTATACAATCTAGAACTTATTAAAATACTAAACATTATAAAATAAATGTTATGATAAAAAGCAATGAATAGCTAAAAAGTTAAGCAAATAAGTGTTTTCATCAAAATAATTGTTATTTGCAATTCCGATAATAAATGTGCCTCTCAAAACATAATAATATAATAATTTCTTAGTTACATGTCGCCTATAAGTTGAAAAAATTTAAATTGCCCATATTCACGTTCCTCTATGAATCATACAGGTACAATTTCTAAATTTCTAAATTACAATTTCTGAATAGAGATTTAGATCAGATATTTATTTATTTAACATTAGTATAGCAGAAATTCGAGTCAGATATACAAAAAGTACGATTTATTGCTCTTTTACGTATTCAAATTAAAATGGCTTTATCTATATAATAAAATCTATATATGATAACTCAAATCTGCAATTTACTAATTATATAAATAATTGAAAATTAATAAAAATTTCTATTAGCCAACAATAAATGCTCTTTTATAATATTTAAATATACGCCGTAAATTTTTCAAAATGTCAATATAGTGTTATTGATGTTTTATTCGTTACTTTTGAGATTATTATTGTATATATGGAAACAACCTTATTTATTCTACATTAAGATGACGCGTGGCTCAGTGCCTAACGCGAGTGATTTGTAATGGAAAGGTCCGTCGTCCGTGGTTCGATCCCGGCCCGGCCTTTATCCCATTTATGCCTCGTAAGATATCTTTTCCCTAATTAACGGGACGCTTGGATTAAAAATCTGCACAGATTAATAATCCGCTTTTAAGAAGGTTGTTACTCTATTAATCCCAGTACTTTTTTTAGAGAAGTGCCATATAGCCTAAACCTGCAAAATGCCCAGTGTGGTAACAAAAGCTGACGGCACGTTAAATATCATAAAATTTTTTCTTTATTTATTCCTCAATCTTTCGTAAGAACATTTTATCATTTTCGATCTTTCTGATTAGTGACCGTACCCGCCTTATGTCTAAACTCACATCAAGGCAAAATTCTCTATAAACTATACGGAGTATTCTATTTTGTTAATATCTATCATCTCTTTTATCTTTGTAGGGTTAGATTGAATCAAAAATATATTCAGACAAAAGTTGCTCGATGTTCATCAGAAGATGATTTGACGGTAATTTTTTATTTTATCTTCTAAAGAAACCGATTGTTATAAAAATAGAAAAACAATTATTTTTTAAAATTTGATTGCATTTTGTAGACGCATTACATTTTCAAAATTTCAAACGTAAAAATTAATATTATTATTCGATTTCTTTCTATATTCTACGTATAAAAGTATCAAGATTAAGTCATTAAAATGTGAATACTTTTTTCAATTTTTCATATTTAGTTTAAAAAATATCATGACAAAATTCAAAATATTTTAGAAAATTTTTCACAAAAGAAAAATTTATTATAATGTTTAGAAGGCGTCTCCATATTAGCTGTAAGAATACGCAATAAAAAATAGAAAAAAGTGTATTAAAAAAAAGTAAAGTTTAAATAATGCTCTGTCTTTGACCCAAGATCAAATAAAAATCACTATATCAGACCCCTTTAATACAGAATAACTTTTATCGAAATATTTTTTTATTTGGCCAAACCTTAAAGTTGAAAGAGATAACAGATTAAAATGGGACACTCTGCATACGTACAAAAATCATAAATATAGTTTACACATTGACTGTTTGACAAAAATATTACAAAAATTTCAGACATAAAACATTCTTTTGCTATCTTTTTCTCTCTTTTACTTCTTTCCTCCCTTACTAACACAACTTCGCCCCATTATAGATTACCTTCAATAAATATATGTATAATAGCATCAAGCAATGTGTACAGTTTTAAAATTTTACATACATATTTTTTTTATGTACTTTTAATTAAACCATATTTCAATGCAGAATAAGCGCTTCAAGTTCAACGGGTAATCCCATTATGGATCCCTCTGCAGGACGCCAAAGTCAAGTTCCACCTGATCAATCATTTGTACAAACAACAGAAGAAACATGCACACATCATTCGCCTTATTTATATTATACAACGTAATGATACCCTATATACTAGTTAAATATGCACTTTTTTGCACAAATTAAACTTACAACTGTGAAATTTTAAATAATTACTCATCAATTTCAATTTTTAATTATCTTTTCAATACAGACCAAGTATTACAAGTTCAACGGGTTATATGGATCCGTCTACGGGAAATTATATTTCTCTGCGTCAAAGTCAAGAATCTGGTTTGCCCGATCAATCACTTGTACAAACGACAGAAGAAACAGGCGCACTTTATTCGTCTCATTTAGATTATAATACGTAATAATATTCTACTAGTTAAATATTAACTTTTTTGCACAAATTTATCTTACAACTGTAACATTTTAAGCAATTACTCATCCATTTTTTTAATTACACACATTTTTATTGTAGACCAAATATTACAAGTTTGAAGGGTAATATTATGGATCCCTCTATGGGAAATTATATTTCTCTGCGTCAAAGTCAAGAATCTGGTTTGCCCGATCAATCACTTGTACAAACGACAGAAGAAACAGGCGCACTTTATTCGTCTCATTTAGATTATAATAAGTAATAATATTCTACTAGTTAAATATTAACTTTTTTGCACAAATTTATCTTACAACTGTAACATTTTAAGCAATTACTCATCCATTTTTTTTAATTACACACATTTTTTATTGTAGACCAAATATTACAAGTTTGAAGGGTAATATTATGGATCCCTCTACGAGAAATTATATTTCTCTGCGTCAAAGTCAAGAATCTGGTTGGCCCGATCAATCACTTGTACAAACGACAGAAGAAACAGGCGCACTTTATTCGTCTCATTTAGATTATAATACGTAATAATATTCTACTAGTTAAATATTAACTTTTTTGCACAAATTTATCTTACAACTGTAACATTTTAAGCAATTACTCATCCATTTTTTTAATTACACACATTTTTATTGTAGACCAAATATTACAAGTTTGAAGGGTAATATTATGGATTCCTTTATGGGAAATTATATTTCTCTGCGTCAAAGTCAAGAATCTGGTTTGCCCGATCAATCACTTGTACAAACGACAGAAGAAACAGGCGCACTTTATTCGTCTCATTTAGATTATAATACGTAATAATATTCTACTAGTTAAATATTAACTTTTTTGCACAAATTTATCTTACAACTGTAACATTTTAAGCAATTACTCATCCATTTTTTTAATTACACACATTTTTTATTGTAGACCAAATATTACAAGTTTGAAGGGTAATATTATGGATCCCTCTACGAGAAATTATATTTCTCTGCGTCAAAGTCAAGAATCTGGTTGGCCCGATCAATTACTTGTACAAACGACAGAAGAAACAGGCGCACTTTATTCGTCTCATTTAGATTATAATACGTAATAATATTCTACTAGTTAAATATTAACTTTTTTGCACAAATTTATCTTACAACTGTAACATTTTAAGCAATTACTCATCCATTTTTTTAATTACACACACTTTTATTGTAGACCAAATATTACAAGTTTGAAGGGTAATATTATGGATCCCTCTATGGGAAATTATATTTCTCTGCGTCAAAGTCAAGAATCTGGTTTGCCCGATCAATCACTTGTACAAACGACAGAAGAAACAGGCGCACTTTATTCGTCTCATTTAGATTATAATACGTAATAATATTCTACTAGTTAAATATTAACTTTTTTGCACAAATTTATCTTACAACTGTAACATTTTAAGCAATTACTCATCCATTTTTTTAATTACACACATTTTTATTGTAGACCAAATATTACAAGTTTGAAGGGTAATATTATGGATTCCTTTATGGGAAATTATATTTCTCTGCGTCAAAGTCAAGAATCTGGTTTGCCCGATCAATCACTTGTACAAACGACAGAAGAAACAGGCGCACTTTATTCGTCTCATTTAGATTATAATACGTAATAATATTCTACTAGTTAAATATTAACTTTTTTGCACAAATTTATCTTACAACTGTAACATTTTAAGCAATTACTCATCCATTTTTTTAATAGCTAATAACGAGTAATTATTCACCTTGTACCTATGCGACACAACACAAAAAAGAGAATATATTACGAATTCAATATGTATTTACTTTTACACAAAATTTACCGTTTATTTTGTGTAAAAAATTTATATAACGTTAGTTTATTTTATGTCATAAATTTTTCGGTAAAAAGTATAAATTTTTTGCTTCTTTCCTATTTTAAATGTTTATTAAGCAAATTTTTATAATTCTATTTGTATCTTCCTAATAAAGAAATAATATCTAATAATTACTTTGTCCATTCTTCTTGTAACATAGTCATTTCTTACACCTTATAGGACAATGTATATTTATATTATGATATGTATATATATTTATCTTTTAAAAGTATTATTTTTTACATCTTAGGTCAATAAATTTTCCAAAAGGTAATATTAATTTTATAGATTCTATTATCATATACTATACATACCAAGCATAATTAAACTATAGATACAAACTTAAATGTTAGTGAAACTATTTCATTATTTATATGTTATATTTTAAATGTTTATTAAGAAAATATTTATAATTCTATATATATCTTTCTAGCAAAGAAATAATATCTAATAATTATCTACTATGTCTATATTGTTTTTGTAACCTTTTCATTTTTTACATCTTGTATATAAGGCAATGTATATAAGTATTATTCCTTACATCTCTCTTAGGACAATAAATTTTCCAAAAGTTATTTTTTAAATTTTATAGATTTCATTATTATATACTACATATGTACCAAGTATAATAAAACTACAGATATAAATTTAAATGTTAATAAAAATATTTCATTATTTAAATTTGTGTTGTACGTATTTATTTATATTTTGTGTATCATGAATATAAGATAACAATTTTATTTTATATAATTATTTTATAAATAATTTATAAAACTTGTATTTTTATAATTATATATACTAATTTAAGTAGTACAAACATAATAATTTAAATATTATAAATTAAAATTTTTATTAATATTAATACCTATAGATTTATTAAAATTTGCTTCTTAAATAAAAAAAGCAAAATTATATGTGTAAAGGGATAAGATTGATGGTCAACGCAGTTGCTTAGCCGCTACACTGTAGCATATTTTAGTATAAGAAACAGGATTTAGTACGAGACATGCGTTTCATGTCGCGTGCGTAGCTAAAACTCTCTTAACTCAACTGTCATTAGCCTCTCCTCTGTCTCTGATCTGACTAGCGCCATATATGTGTGTCAGAGCGCATTAATATAAACTAAACTCAACCATCAAATATGTTAATTTTCTTTACTCAAAAGAAAGAATGCTTTCTGACAAACACACATTGGCAAGACATAAGTCGACATTAAGGAAATAAATACATGATATATAAAGATGTATGATAAATAAAAAATACATAAAAGGATAGAATACCGCTTTGTGATTTGCACGAATAGATATTTTCATATACATGCATCTGTAACATCTGTGTAATGTTTTGTATAATTTAATTTATTTACAAATGAATAAAATCGGTAATCATATAGAATCTATTTTTTATTTATCATATATTTGATATTTCTCATATAAATTAGATTTATAAATTTAATTGGTAAAATAAAATTTTTATAATAAACTCATAGAAATAAATAGAAGACTGTGAGAATTTTATTATGTACGTCACTTAATCTCTTGTTTTCGAGATATTGTACTGATTCGATATATTTTTTCACCCTGTATAACTTAGCAAAAAATTATCGTATCGAGTTCCGCAAAATCGCATTTTAAAGGAAAAAATGTAAACTTTTATCCCCCTTTTATCCCATTGAGAATTGTCAACTGATTCACTCCGTGTACCTCAGAAATCTGCAGGACTTTATATTAATCAATTTCGCAGGCCCTCACTGTGTGACATCCGCCAACAAAAAACTATTCATCCTACGAAAATGACATTAAAAGTTTCTCAAACTACAGTCTTCAAGCTTTATTTTCTTTTTTTAAACATTTTGATACCATAATTATTAACTGCGTTACAAGCATTTAAAATTTCATAAATTTTTCCTATTTTTCTACTGTACCGCTTTCTTTTTGACCGAGTGTATTTAATACATATTTCCTCTTAAAGAGAAAAGAATACATATAAGTTAAAAATTATAACTTCATAGAAGTACGTTTTAAAAATTAACCTGACTTTAATTTTTATTATATGTTTACAGCTGACTGCTATTTCAAAATATCATGTGTAAGCGCTGTGCGTATTGTTAGTATAAGTTTAAAATAAATGATGGAATAATAAACGATAGATCTCTGGACGCGATCTGGTAGTTAAGCAAATTTAAATAATATATTCATATTGACATATATCCGGATAAATAAACCGTACCTCTCTCTTCGACTTTTGTAAGCAGTTTCTCAAACGCTTGCTGAGACAACTTCTGTATTACATTTAGTATTCGACATTCTGTAATAGTGAAGGGTTATAATGGAATTACCGAAACGGTCAAAATACACCGATTTGTAGGATTAAACATATTTCGATCAATTAGATCGTTTGCTGGTAAAGTGCAGGGAATGTGGGAAAAAGGTCGGATACTTCACATAAATAAAAGGAGAGAAACATTAAGAATACACTAAGATGTGGAATTTATCCCGATAAAGACTGGATACTACCTGATGAGCTCTGGCAATATTACTCGGACTTACCAGAACATAAGGCAAAATGTAATAAATGTGGTGCAATAGTATTATTTATCGACCTGTGAAAATTTAAAACATTTTAAAACAAAAAAACGTAACAGAATAATTCGGAATTAATATGAGTAGGGGAGACCGGGGCGAAATCGACAGTTTTTTTCGGTGCCAATTTTTAACAACAAAATAAATAGTTTTAGTTAAATGTGGTATACCGTTGTAAAGAGTGAACCCTCAGCTAAAAAATTTATATAGAAAATTTTGGTCTACGTCGCTTTGTTTAACCGGTATAAAGTAAAAACGACAAAAATGGAAAAAATGAAATGTCAAAAATTCCGGGGCAGAGTCGTCACTATATAAATACATAATTCCAATTATGAAAACTGATAGGATACATTTTATTAATTACTTGTTAATAGAAATATGTAAACATTTATTAATTAAAGTGTTAAAATGTTTTATGATTTTGTGTTTTTGTGTTTTTGTGTTTTTGTGTGTGTGTACAGATTCTATAACTCAAGAACTAATCGACCAAATATTAAAAAAATATATATAAAATAGGGGTAGAAAAGACTGAAAAATATAATAAAATTAGAAAATTTGCCAATATTATAAAAGTCCACCCCGGGTGTTTACTGACAAATTAGCCCCAAACACAAGTTTCAGGTTTGATCGCCCACGAAATATTAGACATCAACGATAATGAAAAAACTACACTGGATTCGTGTTCAGCATGTATTACTCTTTATAATCACGTATCTTAAGATTTGGAGAGCAAATATTATTGCAAATATTACAAAATTTCCACGTGTAGAAAATTTCACTTTTACCTTCCGAAAACACGTTTGTCCTCGTAAAAATCATAACACGGCAGGTAACCTGCCGAAACTCCGTTGGTCATATGGGTACTATAAGCAGCGTTTACAATGTTAATAGCGAGTTCGCACAATATACAGGTTCCGAGATATTTGATTTGACGATTTCACCCCGAAGACGTTTTCGCCCCGGTCTCTCCTAAGTACACATTCAAGAACTTATTAAAATACTAAACATCGTAAAATAAATGATAAAGAGCAATTAATGGCTGAATTAATTAAGCGAATAAAATGTTTTTATTAAGATAATTGTTATTTGCAATTCCGATCATAAATGTGCCTCTCAAAACATAATAATAATAATTTCTTAGTTATATCACATATAAGTTGACAAAATTTAAATAGCCCATATTCACGTTTCTCCATAATATGAATCATACAGTTACAATTTCTAAATTTCTATAAAATTACAATTTCTAAATAAAGATTTAGATCAGATATTTATTTATTTGGCATTAGTATTGCAGAAATTCGTCAGATATACAAAATGTACGATTTATTGCTCTTTTACGTATTTAATTTAAAATGGTTTTATATGTATATAATAAAATCTATATAGGATAGCTCAAATCTGCAATTTACTTATTATATAAATTATTAAAAATTAATAAAAAATTTTAATTAGCCAACAATAAATGCTTTCTTATGATATTTGAATATACGCCGTAAATCTTTTGAAATGTCCGTATAATGTTATTGATGTTTTATTCTTTACTTTTAGATTATTATTGTATATATGGAAACAACCTAATTTATTGTGATTTATTCTACAATCTTTTGTAAGAACATTTTGTCATTTTTAATCTTTCTGATTACTGACCCTCCTTATGACTAAACGTGTGTACTCATATCAAGACAGACCTCTCTATAAACTATACAAAGATCCTATATTTTAATCTATCACGTCTTTTATCTTTGTAGGGTTAGATTGAATCAAAAATATATTCAGACAAATGTTCGATGTTCAGAAAGTCATATGACGATGACCTGTTATTTTATCTTGTAAAGAAACCGATTGTTATAAAAAAATAGAATTAATTAATTTTAAAAATTTGATTGTATTTTGTAGACGCATTAAATTTTCAAATTTGCAAATGTATAAATTAATATTGTTATTTAATTTCTTTCATTAATCTACGTATAAAAGTATCAAGATTAAGTAAAAAGTAAATAATTCTCCAAATTTTTCATATTTAGTTTAAAAAATATCATGACAAAATTTGAAATATTCTAGAAAAATCTTCACGAAAGAAGAATTTATTATAATGTTTAGAAAGCGTCTCTACATTAGCTGAAAGAATATGCAATAAAAGATAGGTCTGTATTAAAAAAAGAAATAAAGTTGATCTTGAAATAATGTTCTGCCTTTGACCCAAGATTAAATAAAGATTACTATCAGAACCCTATCAATACCGAATAACTTTTGTCTAAATATTTTTTTTTATTTGGCCAAACCTTAAAGATGAAAGAGATATAACAGATTGAAATGTATGTGTGGGACACTCGGCATACGTAAAAAAATCATAAATTTAGTTTAAATATTAATTGTTTGACAATAGTATTACAGAAATTTGAGACAAATTCGAATTTGATTCAAATTCTTTTACTCCTTCCCCCTCCTCCCCCTCACTCACACAACTTTGCTTCATTATAGATCACCCTCAATAAGTACATAATAGCATCAAGCAATGTGTACAATTGTGACGTAATATTTTAAATACATATTCCTTTTATTACTTTTAATTAAACCATATATTTAAATGCAGACCAAGCACTCCAAGTTCACGGGTTACATTACGGATCCCCCTGCAGAACGCCAAAGTCAAGGTTTACCTGATTTGCCCGTTCAAACGACAGAAGAAACAGGCGTACTTTATTCATCTTATTTATATTATATGTATATTGTAATGTTATATCCTACTACTTAAATATTGACTTTTTTGCACAAATTAAACTTACAACTGTGTCACTGTGATATTTTAAATAATTATACTTATCCATTTCTGCTTTTAATTACACACTTTTTAATGCAGACCAAGTATTTCAGCGGTTTATATTATGGATCCCTTTGTAGAACGCCAAAGTCAAGGTTTTCCTAATTTGCCCGTCCAATCATTGCAAACAACAGAAGAACAGACGCTGTTGATAAGTAATTATTCGCTTCGATTTTAACATTATGCAATTTATTCTGCACAGCATTATGTTTCTATTTCTATCAATAACAATAAATTTGAGAAATTTTATCTTAATATATAAAAAGTATAAACAAATTACTATAATACGAATATAGAATTACGCATAGAAAGTTTGATGACTGTTTAATAAAAATGAGTATTTGTCTGTATAATTTTGTAGTGTGCATAGATACTTATAACATTTAAAACACTAATTAATTTTTTTTTGTGTAATTATTCTATATAGAAATGCAAAATAACGACCACTTTGAGATCAATGGAGAACAATGTCATGGATTCCGATAGGTCAACGAGCAAATGTCTTGATTCACTTAAACGAAAGAGAGACGAAACAGAAGCCATAATGACGAGTAATTATTCACTTTGCATATGTGACAAAACACAAAAGGAAGAATACATTACGAATTTAATATGTATTGACTTTTACACAAAATTTCTTGTTTATTTTGTAAAAAATTTATATAACGCGTTAGTTTATTTTATGCCATAAATTTTTTGGTAAAAAGTATATATTTTTTGCTTCTTTCCTATTTTAAATGTTTATTAAGCAAATTTTTATAATTCTATTTGTATCTTTCTAATAAAGAAATAATATCTAATAATTACTTTGTCCATTCTTCTTGTAACATTGTCATTTCTTACACCTTATAGGACAATGTATATTTATATTATGATATGTATATACAGGGTGTTCTAAAAAAGGGGGGCCAAAATTTAGGGAGATATTCCTCACACCTAAAGGATGAAAAAATGTTATATAAACATGGGTGCGGAAACGCTTTTTTCAGGAGTTAGAGCTTCTTTTATGAGTATGGCTAAATGAGGTTGTGACCTTATCTGCCAGGCAAAAATCAGAAAAATTTGACCTTTAATGTTATAGTTACTTGTATACATAATGATTAATCCTAAATTGTTTCTTGTGTATGTAATACAGTCAACAATATTTTCAACATAACTCCTGAAAAAATCGTTTCCGCACCCATGTTCATATAACATTTTTTCATCCTTGAGGTGTGAGGAATATCTCCCTAAATTTTGGCCCCCCTTTTTTAAAACACCCTGTATATTTATCTTTTAAAAGTATCATTTTTTACATCTTAGGTCAATAAATTTTCCAAAAGGTAATATTAATTTTATAGATTCTATTATCATATACTATATATACCAAGCATAATTAAACTATAGATACAAACTTAAATGTTAGTAAAACTATTTCATTATTTAAAGGAGGGAGTGTAAAAGTGGCTTTTTTGCGCCTAAATAGGGAATCTATAAAACATGTTTTGCCACCTTATTTGAGGTTAAAATAAGAAGGAAACAATGTTTATTTAACCAGGAGACTGCGGGAAATATTTTAAAATCAATAATTAATGTATTTAAAACGTCTGTTAAAATAAGGTAAACGGCCCAGTTTCTGACATTTTTAGAGCGCAGCGGACTTTATTATTAATTATAAATAAATTCCATGTTTATTGCCTAAGTGTGTACTTAATGTTTTTCTCGCATGTTTATCTCATGAGATATCCGAATTTCTTTTTCACATTCCTTGCACTTTATCAGCAAGTATTCTAATTTATCGAAATAATCCCCACAACTTTCTCTGTTTTTCCCTCTCTTTCGGTGCCATCATAACTATCTAGTATTACAGGCGAGATTACAGGTTGTCGAATACTAAATATGGTCAGAAATTGCCTCAACAAGCGTTTGAAAAACCGCTTACAAAAGTCGAAGAGAGAAGTATGATTTATTTTTTAGGATATACATATATAAATATGGATTTGATATACAGGGTGTTTACAAAATACGTGGACAAACTTCTTATAGAGCGTATTCTTTTCAGACCAAAATAAAGAAAAAATTTATATAAACTTATAGTAAAAAATGAGTGGATACAAAGTTATAGTAAATCGATGTTGATGTTAACAATATTATTAAATAATAATAAGTAAATACTGAAATTATAAAAAATGATCAAAATGGTCGTTATTTGATTGAAGACCGTCACGGCCGAGTAAGGATTGTTGATTCTAAAATTCTTGGAATGTATTGATAACACAGAGATGCTTTGCCAACGCATTATTAATGTTTGTGATTATACGGAATCGTCCAAGAACCTTTGAAATGTTTTGACAATTTTTACTCCACCGTGTGTTACGTCAATAACTGTCTTTAATCAGATAGTGGCTATTTTGAGCATTTCTTATAATTTAAGTTTACTTAAGATTATTTAATAATAATGTTAATATAAACTTTTTAAAAATTTGATTTACTAGAACTTCGCCACCACTCATTTCTGATTATGGGCTTATATAAAATTTTTTCTTTATTTTAACATGAAGAATTCTCGCTCTAAAAGTTTGTCAAAGTATTTCGTAAACAGTTTGTATAATTTAAATTGTCTGACATAAGTATCAATCAAATAGCTCTATCTTTTCTTATTTCATTGCTAATTCTAAACCTATAATGCTAAAACACATGTAATACTTACACATAACATTTTAAAATACCGAAGTCAGACAGACGTAGAAAAAGTTAAAATTAGTTGAGTATTTAAAATACACTCTTATAAAATTATATTTTTTTACTTATACATATATATCTACTCTTTTCTTTAAGAAATGTATATAAGTATATAAAAAGAATACATAATATAAGTAAAGAAATCTTTAAGCATTAAACGGTTTGTAGAATATTTTTTTAAATTTAAATGTAATTCTTTAGAAATGTGGATAAACGATAGTTCAACCGTCAGGTTAAAAAGACTGGTTTCTTCAAACTATGGTTAAAATTTACAAATTGTATTTAGAAGAAAGCGTCAGTTGTAATTGCTAATAACATAAAAAGAGGATAAAGAAGTAACTTAAATATGTTGATATATAGTGATGAGAATGAGAAATACAAATATAAGTATTTTTACTCTATGTATGTATATATGTATAACCTATTACGATATACATATATTTGTTATATTTATAACATTTATAATTATTTAAATTAGTTAGATTAAAATTATATTTTTAGTTATCAACTCTTTTACATAATAAGATTAAAAATAAGAAAAAGAAAGACATTAAAAAGATTATATTGCGCGCTTCAATTATTTTGCACACTATGAAAAGCTTACATTTCTTTAAAAAAAAGAAGCTAAAATAAGCGCCAAATACGCGATCTGTATTAAGGTGTGAACTGACTTGAGCATTTTTACGCTAACAAACGATTTGCGCGCACAAATGCTCTAATGTGGATGTGTCATTTTTGCATAATTACCCGAAAACGACACGTCTACACTACAGCATTCGCGCGCTCAAATTGTTTGTTTCCGTAAAAATGCTCAAGTCAGTACGTACCTTTACCTAACTGTAATCTATTTGTATTTTTTACTACAAAGCAATAATATTATTAAAAGCAAACATACATACACATTATTCCACGAAAATGCTATAAATTAAAAAATATCACTTTTTAAAAAAAGAACCGCCAAATTAAATTGCCCTATAGCACTCCTGAGATTTCAAGGAACATGTTGGTATAAGTTTTTTCAAAATCGGTCCAATAATTTTTAAGTTAATAACGTTCAAACACACATCACCCGTAAGAATTTTATATATTAGTATAGATATAGATTAAGAAGATTGCGCCAAGTAAATATGATAAATTGATAACATCTAATTTTCTTCATCATATTTTCTTATTATACTTGTTATGTATATCTGTTATGTATTTTTTTTTCTACTAGTTACATAGCTGTGTTTAGCATATGTTATTAAAAGTGATTTGTTACTGTTATTTATTGATGAAAGCAACTTATTATTATTATTATTATTATTTCCATTTTATAATAAGAGCGTTACAAGTAACGCGCTCCTTTTTCTGTATTCTATTCCAAACATGCAAACGAGAAGTTCAGAAAAAAAATTATTAAGATTTATACAAAGAACTGTATGGTTTCTCTTAATGTCTAATATAAATTATTATAAATTAAATGATTGATTGATTTTTTAAATGGTATTTTTACAAATATATAGAGGAAAAGCCCCGATTATGAGATACCACATCTATTTTGTGTGATTGCCGGAAGTTTATGGGCAGAATTGAAAAATATAGTAGGTCATTTTGAAGGGAATTTAATAAGCTTTAAGATGCTGAAATGTAAAATTTAATTTAAATATTGATTTTTCTGAAAATTAGAAAAATGTAAAAAATGAGCTTTCGAAAAAATCGAAAAAGTGTGCTCCTAATATGAGAGACCCCGGAAAATCGCTAATAAAGTGCAAAATACATCATATTGTAAATAGAAAACTTTATTTAAAGTTTTTGAAAGACAAATGTGATGGAGAAGCATATTTGCAACAATCGTAAACCCACTTATACCCAATATTGTGCCTAATCTTCCCCCTCCACCCTTACCCCTCAAATCAAGGTCAGCACAGTCTTATAAATTCGTATAAACCTTTCCTTAACGTTAATATAGTATCTTCTCTTCTTTTATTACTGTACAATAACTTTCATACTCCAGCAACCCAGGAGTACCCTGAGTATCTCATGTTACGAGAACCACGCCTTGCGGTTTTGCGATCACCAAATCTAATCTCTACAATTGAGCAACTCAACATATCCCGTATTTTCCTATTAATACGACCTTACTCTATCGCTGCATGCAGAATTTATTGCCAAATATTTATTAATTATATAATAAACAAGGTTTAAAGACTCATATCCATGGCACTTGACAACATCCAATTTCACAATTTCTTTCTCTGCAACGACTACACGCACGATCAAACAATGAATTATGCAACGTCTCGTCCGGATGGATATAATGTAGTAGCGTTCCGCTGCGCTATCCTCAACAGGCAATTTTAAAGCATTGCAAAAGCAATGCTATCACGCTCGCCCCCAGCCGAGCATGCACATCCACGACTCTTTGTTTTCCTGTTGTGCAATTCCTCAACAGCTTTTCTCTTTATTTTGTCATATATTTTTTAATTTAGTCTTTTCAGGATGGGAAAGTCATCCCACAGATCCAGGAAACGACGTTATTCGCCCCCCTGTGACCGTCTTGCTGACCTTGAGGATAAGTTTGCGCGCTTATTCTCCGTACTATTGTAGAGAGATGTTGGGTTATCTCATTGCGCCTCTCCGTCTTTGTCTCTCCGCCTCCGTCCTGCCTCCGTCCTCGTGTCCTCTCATCTGCCTTCTCAGGACAACCAGAAGTCACGATCAGAGTTATCATCGTGCTCGGATATTGGAGAGGATGTTTCTAATCGTACGGAGTTCGTCTCTGACGGAAATTTTTTGGCAGCGCCTGCGAGACAGGAAGGGCCATTAGATCCGCATATCTCAGGTGTGTACAATCCTTCCGGGTCTGTATTTGCAGAATGCAGGCGGTTGGTCGACACAGCCTTTTTTCCGATTGTTCGGAATATCCTCTCATATTTTGTTGCTGCAACGGTGAGTAATTATTCCTAAAGTCCGGCGACAATAACACTTCACTACACGGCTACTCTTTCCTTCGAGGAAGAGCTAGCCGGAGCTATGTGCTCGTTCGTCGTCCGCGTGCAACGCGCGGATGCGATGAGCGCGTGTCGCTCCACGCGAGCGACTGTACGCACGAAGCAATACCAGGAGCAATGCATCTCCTTCGTCGCCACCTGGAAGACGATTCCTTGCCCACGGCTCTCCCCGAAGTTAATTTGGACATCTTATCCAACGATTTATTTGGTTCCGATCTGGAGGCAGCAGAGACGTTACCGTGGAACAATTTAGTCTTTCAGAAATGGCGCGATTTCACTTGTGAGGTTTTTCCTGCGGATCAGCGTGATTCCCTGCTGAAGTAATATTCTCCTTCCGAGGCAAGGATCAAGATCAAGTAGGCATTGCCCTGTGCGCCTTAGGTGAGGTTATTTCTGTTTTTCTGAAACCGGACATTCAACATTATTTGGTTCCCGAAGTTCGTTCGGCCGTTGCGAACGTTAATAAGGGGGCTAAAATTTCAGCAGATCCTTTTTATATCTCCTTTTCCTTATCTAATAGCGTACAAATTAAACCTGCTTTTAACCTCCTTGCTAAGACCACATCAGTTGCCATCCCAGCGGATAACTTTCCATTTGGTTCAACTTTTGGAGAAGAGATGAAGAAGGCATCTACTTTGGAGAAATCTTCGAAGGATATTGTGAAAACGCCATTGGCAGTTTCCAATAAGGTGCAGCAGCCTATTAAACATCCGCCGCAGGCAGCTTATTCCAAGTCGGTAAATTCCCGCGACCCTGCATTAAATGCGAGAACAACGGCGACAAGGAGGGCAGGGTTGTCGTCCAGCAGTCGCCGATTATCGTACCACTCCAGATCCCACTTGAGGAGACGTTAGAGTCCGAGCAGGTAAATGTTGCTGGCAGGCTGTCTCTTTTCCTTTACCGGTGGAAGGAGATTACTTCGTACCCTTTCATCCTGCAGGCCATTTCTGGGTACAGACTTCCTTTTAGACAGCTTCCTCCTTGTCCGGTTATTGAGCCTCCTGTTTATTTGTCAAAATTTGAAGAGCAAATATGTAATCAGGAGATTACCAGGCTTATTAATATTGGAGCTATTGAACACATATCTGTCTGTGAAAATCAATTTTCTGTCCTCGTTTCTTGTAATTAGATATCGTCGGGAGGTTGGAGATTTATTTTGAATCTGAAACGCCTCAATAAATTCATCTTTGCTCCACTTTTTAAGTTGGAGGATTGGAAGATGGTTATACGCCCTCTCTTTCCCGACGATTTTCTTGCTTCTAGTGGCAATCGTAGAGCAGATGTATGCGCGCTGGCCTAGTGAGCCCGAAGAATGGACGAACCGAGTTCAAATCCGACCAAAAATTGTCGGTTTTTATTCGATCGCCACCTCTCAGAATGCAATGGCAATCCACCGGGAGTATTCTTACCAAAGAAGTGATGAAATGAGAGAGATCCCAGGACAATGCTTTTGTCATATATGCTGTGCTTGTCAGAGTGTGAAAACCTTTAAAGGAATTTTATTAATATATGTACCCCAGTAAGGTGTATATTTTTTGATTTGTGAGACGCGTACTTGCTTCTATCAATCCATCAGGAAAACAGGAAATTCTCACGTTTCCGTTTTCAGAACTATCTTTTTCTATTTAAGACCCTGCCTATTGGACTTGCATCAGCCCCTTATATCTTTACAAAGATTATGTAGCCAATACTCTGTTCTCTTGGAGACATGGTTTTCCTTACAGTCGTTTATTTGGACGACTTTCTCCTCATTGCATCGTCATTTCTTCAATGTTTGAAGAATGTTTCTGCTACTGTGAGCCTCTTTTATTCTCCTTAGTTTTTATAGTAAACAAGCGTAAGAGTGAGCTTATTCCAGCAAATCTCGTTGCTTTTTAGGCTTCATTTTTATTACTGAGCACTTTTCTGTTTCGATTCCTTCGGACAAAAGAAACTTTTTAATTTGACTCTTTTTTTTAGATAAAAAATTCTGCAGAATCCAGTGTTTTACAAGCTCTCAAACCTCTGTTTGTCCAGCTGTACAGTATGGAATGTTTCATACTAAGATCCTGGAAAGGGTAAAGTTTCTAGCTCTTACTGCGGCAGAGGATAACTTTGAAGCTCAATTGTCTCTTCCAGTTTCGATTAGAGAGGACCTTTTGTGGTAGAGAGCAGTTTTTGCAGTTGATTCTCATCGTAATTTTTGTGATCAAGGATCTATTTGTATATGCTTCATACGTTTCCTCCGCTCAGAATATTGAAGCAGACGCTGATTCTCGTGTTGTTTCAGAAGATACTGAGTGGACTCTTGAGTAGACCTATTTTGAAAATATTAATGCTCATTTTGAACCTTTTGATATTGACTTATTTGCCACGTCAATTAATACAAAATGCCCTCTCTTTGTCTTTTGGCTTCCAGATCCTTTGGCACACGTAGTCGATGCTATTTTTCTTGATTGGAATAGTTTTTATTCCTATGCCTTCCCTCCTTTTATCTTAATTCTTAAAGTTTTATGAAAAATTCTCACTGATAAAGCAGAGGGGGTTGTAATCGTCCCTTGTTGGCCGGCCCAACCTTGGTTTCCCCTGTTTAATCAACTTATCGTCGACCGACCGATTTGTTTTGAGCCTGACACTAACATTCTCTCTTCTCTTTTCAGAGTTGTCCACCCAGCTTGGAACAAGATTTCCCTGTTGGTCGCGAAATTACTCGCCAATCCTTCTTAATGAAGGGAACACCGGCATCAGCGGTGGATGCAACGCTCGCATCTATTACAGACGCTACATTAGCTCAATATTCTAAACCTATTAGGTTGTGGTGGTATTTTTATAAGCAGACACATATCAGTTGTTTCTCTGCTCCAGTTTCGATGCTTTTGGAATTTTTATCTTTTTCTCTGCCTATTATTGGCTCGTATTCTACTCTAAATACCGCTCGGCCATCTCTCTTCTTTCCTCAGATGAGGTAGGCTCTCACCTGCTAGTGAAACGTTTTTTCAAGGGGGTTGCGGCATTGAAACCACAACGTCCAATATGATTTTATTTGGGATCCATCCCCGGTCATTGCTCATTTAGCAACCTTGTATCCCTATGTTAATCTTTCACTCGATCTTATCTCTAGAAAATTAGTAACTCTTCTTGCTCTTACGACTGCTCAGAGAATGCAAACTCTGGTAGCTATTCGGTTTTATAACATTTTCATCTCGGATTCGTTATTTATCAAGATTCCGGCTAGGCTTAAGACCTCTGGAATTGTTAGATCCCAGTCTTTACTTATATTTAAGCCTTTTTGGAAAAACCAGATCTTTAGTATTTTTACTTTGACCAAGTTTCATCTTAAGGTCACTCATGTACTCCGACACAAGGATTGTGTTTCTTTCTTCTTTTCTTTTCGTTCTCCTTATAGTTCCGGGTCTTCCCAGTCATCAAAACAGAACTGGAAGCAGCTGGTGTCGATATTTCTATTTTTTCGTCTCATTCTACTCGTCATGCTCCGGCATCTCTTGCGGCCAGCAAGATTGTGAGTTTAGACGTGATTCGTCGTACTTCGGGTTGGACTAGATCCTCTCAGTCTTCGCTCGCTTTTATAATCGACCAATAATTAAGGATCCGCCCTTTCAGTCTACTATCCTTAATATTTCTGTAAACTTAAATATTGTTCTCTTTTCTGTATTTCTGATTATTGTTCACAACAGTACGAATAATGGTTTATTATCCGTTATTCTCAACAAATCTGAGCTTTAAACATCTACATTATATCCATCCGGGCGAGACGTTGCATAATTGAAGAATTGAACGAACTTACCGTGAAGTTCGATTACAATTATGCTGTCTCGTCCGGATGGACAATCCCACCCTCCCTTTTCCTTTATTCAGATTTGTTAGCTTTAAAAGTATGAAGAGTCGTGGACGTGCATGCTTGGCTGGGGGCGAGCGTGATAGCATTGCTTTTGATTTTGCAATGCTTTAAAATTGCCTGTTGAGGATAGCGCAGCGGAACGCTACTACATTATATCCATCCGGACGAGACAGCATAATTGTAATCGAACTTCACGGTAAGTTCGTTCAATTCTTCAATTTACCATAATGACAATTGTTCTATCGAAATTTCGGCCAAGAGGGAATGCCGCTCCACGAGACTCGAAATATTTAAAATTTAAATGTGTTCGGAATTACTTGCATTTTCGAAACGATATTCGAGAGCTACGTCTACTTCTATCCCCTTGCCTCTCGGTCGACGAGCCCCACAAGTAACGAGCGCGCCGCTGAAACATAGGACTATCCGCAAGAGCTTGCGAGGAGTGCTTTTTTTAATTACTAATCTATTTTTATCTCAAATTTCTTCAAAATCCTCTATGTTTTTTAATTTTTATATACGCTATCAATATCTTTATATTATAATTACAAATGACAATAACTTTCCACGTTACCTATTCAAGTACTACTAATAATGCGTTTTTTTAATGGTATCTCTGATAAGCCTATTCGACTGAACAAAAAATAACTTTTGATTTTATCTGAGCAATAGGAAAATAAATAATATGAAAAGATGATGATGCAACAGATCTTTTGAATCATTTATGCGATTGTACAAGTGAAATGACGGTATGTCGACACCGATATATAATATATACTTGTTAATTTAATAAATTTCAGTTTTCGTATTTTCTTAATGTTTGATTTTATATATGTATTTACATATGTAAATGGTTTTTCTTTCTAAAATAAAATATATAAAAATAGATAAGCGTTCTAAATTTAACAACGCGTCTTTATCTTCAATGATGCAAACAATTATCGTGGGTTATGTGGGAAGCTATAGTCACGTTGTAATTATAATATAAATATATAATTTTACTTGTTAGTCTAAAACAATTTTTTATTTTTTAAGGGGTGTTTGTGTGTGTATACATATAGGGGAGGGGCTGTTTGTAGTGTAAAACCGATTTTTTTGGATTCTCGGTCCAACAATCCGAAAACAAAGATGGCATCAAATACTTCAAGCACGATGTCAAAGAAACTTAAGAACGATTTTCAAAAGGAGGAATCTTCGGCCACTATGAAGATAAATACAGACAATCAAAATGGCACATGGAATGGAGCTGAAATCTATACAAAGACGGAAGGCTGGTTCAAAACGGAGCTGAAGTGGTTTAATGTCATATCTATTAGTCTTTTTTATTTGTACTTCGTCTATGCCTGTTTTACTTTTAAATTTTTCGAAAATCTGAAGACAATCGTTTGGAGTGAGTATCCTTTAAAAATCCTTTAAAAGTATCTTTTTTTTTGTTAATTTAGTTCTTTAATACCGCTGAAAAAAACATATAATAAAATAGTAAAGGAGTATGTTAAAAAATTGCCGTTTTTGCTCCGAAGCCGGCATGTAAAATTTGTATGGTTTCTTATAGTTTTTTGGCTGTAGAATCACGAGGTGACAACTGTAAAGCTAATGCCGTGTCTAGAGGCCGGAGGATGATGATCCTATTTGTGGCTCATCCTAGTAATAGTGTAGACGGGTAAAAATCATACTGAAGTTAGCTTTCAATCTTACCAACCCAAAATAATTAAAGTTGTGCAGTGTAGACGGACGAAAAAGTAGTCGGATGAGCCACAAGTAGGATTATCCTCCGGTCTAAACACGGCATAAGTTTACAATAAGGTTTTAAGCAGGTTTTAAGCGCAGTAGCAGTAAATCGTAAGGAAATTGTAAAAAAGATTTTTTCGGAGCAGAGAATTCAATACACGTGTATTGAAAAAGGATGCGACTATATTATTCCTATTCCTATTGCCTGTTGCCTGGCATTGTGTCTAGGGCTTTAGAGTAGTAAAAATCTCCTCCCTCCTCCTTAATTAAATCGATTCGATTTATCTTTTAGATGCTAAGCATCTGAAAAAAACTCTAAAGAATTTATTGCGTTGCGAAATATATCACCTCAGCCAGGGTGATATTTTTCGCAATAAACTCTTTACAGTTTAGTAGATGCTTAGCATCTAAAAGTTAAATTGAATCGATTAGGGGGGAGGGAGGAGATTTACTACTCTAACGGCAGCTGTGTTGTAAGTCTGACAAATTAGTCGGCAGTTTTATTAACGTTAGAAAAATTATGTGTTTTAAAAATAAATGATTAATAAGAACTTGCGTACTATCACCAGCGTCATGGCTCTTATTTATAGGCCGTTTTCTCTACTTAGTTAAATATTTATTTATTGAATAACAAAAAAATGATTGAACATTGTAAATCACCGAACGTTTCGACTTTAATCACAATCAGTCTTCATTAAAGGTACCTAAATTATACTTAAATTTAATTTCAATAAATTCTACAATTTATTTCATAGTTACAAATAGATATTCTTATCATATATACTAGCGTTATTGTCCCAGAATGATCGCGCATTTGTTTTTATATGAGCCTTTAGATTTCTTATTTTTTAGCGATTTAACGGATGTAAGTAAAACACGTAAAAATGCTTTTACTACATTTATCGGATATTGAAAAAGATTCTAAATAAACAAATTAACAAGTAATTTAAAAAGATGTACATGTGTACCTAAATGTAACCGGGATCTGACATTTAAAGAGATTAAATATCCCGTTCATATATCAAAAAAATTACCTGAAATCTTCAGGTGAATATTTGCTCCATTCTCTCTTGATTCTCTCTGCTTTTGATCATCTTCAGAGTTATGGTAACAATATTAAATCAAAATAGTCTCATATTCACCGAGAAATAAGTGATTAACTTTAAAATTTGGTGGTTTAAAAATAACGTAATTTTCCGCGAAAAAATTGAAGTTAAATTTGCCTAATGATTATAGTTTATTAAATATGATCTATATATGATTATTTACCAGTTCAAAAAATGCGAGAATATAATGTAAAATTATAAAACATTGGTCACGTTAAAATATATCGAGAAGTAAAATTCGTACAGGTACAAACTTGTACGGGTGAAATTTTACAGGTAGATATTTAATACTCGTGTACTTGCCAAATGTATTCGAAACCATTAGCACATAGTTGCGGAAATGCCTAGTTTCCGAGAAAATAAAATTTTAATTATTAGCAATATCAAAGAAATTTATTCGACCATACATATCAAACCAAATTAAATTAGAATAAAAAACGTATAATTTTTTAAATCGACCCAACTGGCCATGTTAATTAAAAAGATGTTATCTAGAATATAGAATTTATTGCGAAAAATATTACCTCAGCCAGGGTTTGAGCCTGTGTTTTTAAGTCTGACAATAAATCTAGTCGGAGCACAGTTTTCAAGAGTTGGAGGTAAAAATTGATTTAACTAAAGGGAAGGAGGGGATAATATGTGTATCACACAATAAAATAATATTAGGCTATTAAGATCCAAGCTTGGACCGTTGTGGCGATTATTCTAATTTAATTTGGTTTAATTATTAGGCTTAGTTACCGTTTTTTTAAATATCGAAATAAAGAAATAAGAATTCAAAAATATTTTGTTGAAATGTTTTATTTTATTAGTGAATTAGGAAACTGTACGTACAGTGTTGGCAAAATATTATTGTAAAAAAAAAAACAACAAATTATCAAAGAAGATTATTTTCTTACATTTTTTGCACTGTAAGGTATTCGTGGTTACCGGGCAGTACTTCGTTTTGCGTGAAATGTTGGAAACTCATGTGGAACCGTACAACGATAAACCTTATTTCGCATTGTAAGTAGGGGGCGGTGTGGGTTGAACCTCGCTTTGCATGAAAAATTGGAAACCCATGTGGAAATGTATACATTGATAGACCTCGTTTCGCACTATAAGCAATGGGCGCGGTATGGGTTGGACCCCGCTTCGCGTGGAAAGTTGGAAACCCATGTGGTTACGTTCTATATATGACTTTTTTTATTAATAACTTTTTAATAAACAACGAGCGACGATATTAAAAAATATAATAAGAAGCTCCTTTAAACATTTCAGCAAAAATTTTTAATTTTAATTATTATTTTATATCAAAATCTTAAAAAATGTTAATTAAGCCAAATAATTAAAAATTTTCTCAGAATCTAAGCATTTCCACAACTCCGCACTAATGGCTCCAACTACATTTAGTAAATACTATGAATTTGTCAAGTTTCATCAAAATCAGAGAGGGGTAGCCTTTAAGATATAATTGTTTTTTTAATAATTGTTTTTATGTTGATTGAGTGCAATTGCGAATATTATTATCTATTAGATGTCTGTTCTTTTTCGCGCCAATTCGCTCTCTTTTCTCTCTCTCAATATATGTTGTGAATGTTTTAAAATATTATCAAATGTATCTTTCTTCAATTTTAGAGCTGTAAATACTTGTTATAGATATTTCAGTAGCATGGCGCCGAATTTTTTCGGAAGTTCAGTAACTTTATTCTTGGAAGCTTCTCAGCAGGATGTGTCGCAAAAGAAATCGACGGCAGAGACGACTGTAACGCAAAAATTATCAGTCCAAAAAGCACAAAGTTCGGAGCCTAAGTACCAGTGGAAGATTGTTTGGAGAAACCTGATAACTTTTGCCTACCTCCATCTCGGTGCACTTTATGGATTATATATTTTAATAACGGCTGCCAGATTTTACACGTTCCTTTGGAGTACGTTTTATTTATGTATCTTTTAAGACCTAAGACTTAAAACTCGAGTATTTTTTATTAATTGAAACAGATTAATTTGCGGGAAGGAATAATATATAAAGAGTAGAAAATAGAATTCAATAGCTTGAGTTAGTAGATCTCTATAAAATAATAGATAATAATTGCAAGTTTTCATTTACGAAAGATCTCATCATGTTACGTTGATACATTTTATTTATTTTTTCAGACCTGCGTTGCCAGATGACGACGGGATCCTTCTCGAGATCGCTCATGTCGATCGCGGCTCCCTTGTTAATGACGTCCGGGTGCTTGCGGAGCATGAGCCAACCGATATGCGAGAAGAAGAAACCTCTCTTTGCGTTATGCGGGTCCGCATCCGTGTCTGTGAATTTATGGTGGACTCGGTGATCCCTTACCCACTCATAAATGTGATTCTGCAAAACGCACATTAAATAATAATTATAATAACACTTTCTTCCAGAAGTTTTCCTGTCAAGTACATTTTTTATAAACAATAAATCTATATTTTTAATATTTTTGAAAATTTATATTTATATTTTTATATTTTATAAATTTTTTATATTTTAGGGATAATATTATTTAAAATATATTTGTGATATTATTTTAAACTATACCTATGAGAGATAATAGTTACGAATTTACAATAATGATTGTTGCTTTATTTAACGCGCGTGAATAAGTTCGTAAAACAACATTGCCGAGAGACTTACTTGGAAAGCCGTGGTCTGTAAAAGCATTAGAATAACTCTCATCGGCCATTTCGCTTTGTAAGATCGATGAGCCCATAGTCTGTGAGCACCTGCTGTAATACCGATAGCAGCAAAAAACACGACTACAAAATCTGAAAAAATAAATAAAATGTATCGACGTAACATGATGAGATCTTTCGTAAATGAGAACTTGCAATTATTATCTATTATTTTATAGAGATTTACTAACTCAAGCTATTGATTTCTATTTTCTACTCTTTATATATTATTCCTTTCCGCAAATTAATCTGTTGCAATTAATAAACAATACTCGAGTTTTAAGTCTTAGGTCTTTAAAGATACATAAATAAAACGTACTCCAAAGGAACGTGTAAAATCTGGCAGCCGTTATTAAAATATATAATCCATAAAGTGCACCGAGATGGAGGTAGGCAAAAGTTATCAGGTTTCTCCAAACAATCATCCATTGGTACTTAGGCTCCGAACTTTGTGCTTTTTGGACTGATAATTTTTGCGTTGCAGTCGTCTCTGCATAAATAAGAGCCATGACGCTGGTGATGGCGCGCAAGTTCTATATTAATTCTTTATTTTGAAAACACATAATTTTTCTAACGTTAATAAAACTGCCGACTAATTTGTCAGACTTACAACACAGCTGCCGTTAGAGTAGTAAATCTCTTCCCTCCCCCCTAATCGATTCAATTTAACTTTTAGATGCTAAGCATCTACTAAACTGTAAAGAATTTATTGCGAAAAATATCACCCTGGCTGAGGTGATATTTTTCGCAACGCAATAAATTCGTTAGAGTTTTTTTCAGATGCTTAGCATCTAAAAGATAAATCGAATCGATTTAATTAAGGGGGAGGGAGGGGATTTTTACTACTCTAAAGCCCCAGACACAATGCCAGGCAACAGGCAATAGGAATAGGAATAACATAGTCGCATCCTTTTTCAACACACGTGTATTGAATTCTCTGCTTTGAAAAAATCTTTTTTACAATTTCCTTACGATTTACTGCTACTGCGCTTAAAACCTGCTTAAAACCTTATTGTAGACTTATGCCGTGTCTAGACCGGAGGATAATCCTACTTGTGGTTCATCCGACTACTTTCGTCCGTCTACACAGCACAACTTTAATTATTTTGGGTTGGTGAGATTGAAAGCTAACTTCAGTATGATTTTTACCCGTCTACACTATTACTAGGATGAGCCACAAGTAGGATCATCATCCTCCGGCCTCTAGACACGGCATTAGCTTTACAGTTGTCACCTCGTGATTCTACAGCCAAAAAACTATAAGAAACCATACAAATTTTACATGCCGGCTTCGGAGCAAAAACGGCAACTTTTTAACATACTCCTTTACTTTTTTATTATATGTTTTTTTCTGCGGTATTAAAGGACTAAATTAACAAAAAAAAAAAAAAAAAAGATACTTTTAAAGGATTTTTAAAGGATACTCACTCCAAACGATTGTCTTCAGATTTTCGAAAAATTTAAAAGTAAAACAGGCATAGACAAAGTACAAATAAAAAAACCTAATAGATATGACATTAAACCACTTCAGCTCCGTTTTGAACCAGCCTTCCTTCTTTGTATAGATTTCAGCTCCTTTCCATGTGCCATTTTCATTGTCTGTATTTATCTTTATAGTGGCCGAAGATCCCTCCTTTTGAAAATCGTTCTTAAGTTTTTTTTACATCGTGCTTGAAATATTTGGTGCCGTCTTTGTTTTTGGATTGTTAGACCGAGAATCCAAAAAATCGGTTTTACACTACAAACAGCCCCTCCCCTATACGTATACACACACAAACAGCCCTTAAAAAATAAAAAATTGTTTTAGACTAACAAGTAAAATTATATATTTATATTATAATTACAACGTGACAATAGCTTCCCACATAACCCACGATAATTGTTTGCATCATTGAAGATAAAGACGCGTTATTAAACGTAGAAATTTTTATAATCTATACCTCAAAATAAAATATAAAATTTATTTCTTGTTAACCATTATTTTATTGCTGAAAATCTTGATTACGTCCAAGATTAATTAAATAAATTTATATTGTACTTAGAAAATTTGCTTACCACCGCTGGCTTTGAACTTGAAACCCCTGGCTCTTGAGTCAGTAACCTTCCGCACTGTGCTACAACATTGATTGATGAAGACGTTTCGTATTGTCTACATATGTTACACTTATTGTTAGCAGATGTACGGAAGGTGTAAGCTTTATTATTATTACCTTTTTAATAGGGTCGGCTTAATATACATATATATATATATTTCTTACAAAATTGATGTCGGTCATCGATTCGATATCGAATAGATGACTTATCGACATCGAAATTAACATCGAAAATTAGCCGATTTTGATCAAATCTTTTTGGCATCAAAAGTTGCTTCTTTATAACCTGTGTTCAAAACTAAAAATTTTCACCATATAAAAATATGCAGATAATCATCGAATCGATGTCGATCGATATCGAATCGATGACTGTCTGCATACTCTCATATGGTGATAGTCTCTTAATTTTAGACAAAATTTTTAGAGTTTTGAACACAGGTAACTTAGGAAGAAGCAACTCTTGATGCCAAAACAATTTGATCGAAATCGGCTGATTTTCTGTATCAATTTTGATGTCAATAAGTTTCCGGTGAATCGACGATGAATTGATGTCGATTCGACATCAACCTTCTCACTGGGTAAATATGCGACATGTTCGACATTTTTACATTGAACTATGCTGAAATCTACAACTTTCTATGAGCAATAAGGTCTATTTGTATTCCTGCACTGCCGAACTATAGTGCACACTGCGGTGCAATATAAGAGAGTGGGACAAGTATTCTTAGTTTTACTCTAACTTACTTCAACAGTGTGCACTAGTTTAGCAGTGCAGGAATAGAAAACAGACTCAATATATATTGTTTTTATAAACATGTACAACTTCTACAATAAACTAACATTTGATCATAAAAATATTCTTAGAATGTTGTAGAAAGTTTTAAATATCGTAGTTGTGATTTTTACAATAATCTACAACTTCTGCCATTTACTACATTCTCATAAAAAATATTCGTAGAATGTTGTAGACAGTTGTAAATAGTTGTGATTTACACATAGTTTTTAAGCTTTTATAATATAATATGTATCTGGCTCGTTTTTAACCTATGATATATCAAAAATAACGTAGCCATGAAAATATTTTAATTAATAAAATGTATTTTATAACCTTTGACGTTAATTATGAAGATCGTTTTTACTATATATATATATATACGGGGTGTTCCACAACTACCGTATTTCCACTTAAGGACGTATGCTTGAGCTAATTTAGAGACAAAAATTCTAATACGAAAATGTCGATACTGCTACAATGTTTGAACGGCAAAGGTTTAAAGTTCTCACTAATGTGCTTGTCAAAATTTTACGAACTTAGGGACGTCGCATGTCAAAACGTCTCTTCCACACTTTACTCAACTCGATAGAAATATTTGAAATTATTATTCACTTTATTTCTTTGTACCCTGTTTGCAAGACCGACGAATATCGGGATGACAATTTGGCAGCCTCGACATTTTTGTATTAGAATTTTTGTTTTTAAATTAGCTCAAGAATACGTCCTTAAGAGGAAATGTGATGGTTGTGAAATACCCAGTATATATATATATATATAGTTTTCTTGATTCTGACATTGTTTTTAAAAATTATTGGGCTAGATTATTGGATTATTGGACTATTACAAATCTTTAATTACGCTCAACATGAAATACGAATATTTCTTTTAATAAGTCTCGAAAATATATTTTAATATTAATAAAGAAGTTTATTACAATTATTCCACCGTCCATGATCGCTTGAAGCAAGATCCATTTTGTTAAAAAGATTTTCTTGAAACTCTTTTAAATTTTGACTGTTAGGAAATCGGCCAGCAATACCAGAGATAACGATTTCTTCTTCAACATCGACGCTGATATACGAGTTCCGTCGATTCATAGTATATTTTTATTTATAGTTTTTTTTAAAGCAGCTTTTCAAAGCTTTATTTTTTAAATTTTACAATGAAAAGACATTATTTATTTTTTGAGGAAACAGACACAAATGTAAAATAAAGAAAAGTATCAAATTTAAGCATACAATTTAAAATTACATTTACGTACCAATAGAAAGTGGAAGCACCGTGACAAGAGAACCAGTAAAGATTAAAGTTGAAAATAAACTAAATCACATTTCTAAGGCCCTTTTATTTATATTGCTTCTGTTTTGCGTTCTATCTCTACTTCTATTGTATACATATTAATGATGACGAATTAATTTGGAACTGATTAAAATTTTAAATAGGGGAGATCGGGGCACCATGATGCCATGGGTCATTGACTGTTTAGATTAATCCAGAATGTTTAGTTAATGAGATGTTATCTAGAATATAGAATTTATTGCGAAAAATATTACCTCAGCCAGGGTTTGAACCTGGAACCTCCCCCTTTTTCCTGAGGTAATAATTTTCGCAATAAATTCTATATTTTAGATAACATTTCATTAATTAACATGGCTAGTTGGGTCGACTTTAAAAATTATACGTTTTTAATTATTGGCTGGCTACGAGAAGTTCTTAATTTGTTTTATTTCACACCTGACCTGAAGAATGGTGTTAATAGGGAGAGAGAGTATCCAACAGGAGCTGTGTTGAAAGTCTGACAAACCAAGTCGGCGCGCAGTTAATGTTGGATCGACAGGGGAGGGAGGAGATTCTTAATATTCCAGTAGAGGAGCTGCGTTGAAAGTCTGACAAACCAAGTTGGCGCGCAGATAATGTGTATATTAGTTTGTGTTGCGATAGATATTACCACATGCCTCAGTGGTCAAATTGGGACGACGCCTGCACGGAAAGCGGGAGGTTCCAGGTTCAAATCCTGGCTGAGGTAATATTTTTCGGTAATAAATTCTATATTCTAGATAACATCTCATTAATTAACATGACCAGTTGGGTCGATTTTAAAAATTATACAGAATGTTTAGGTTGGTACAACTGGTATCATGTGACAGTTACTTTGTTGCTTATACTTCGTATCTAGATGGCAGTGATCAAAGTCCGTTGTCTCGAGAAGCACGCGACATAAATGGTTTTTGTGATGCGTAAGTAATTTTTTAAACATCTAGAAATGTTTTAATATTGTTTTTGTAGTAGAATATAGAAGTAAATAAAAATTAGATGCAATCTAGCATCTTTTTTCATTTTACTACATTGTAGATAATCATATATTATTAATTTTTTTGGTTACGTTTTACCGTTTTCTACATTAAGTGCATTTGGGGCATGATGCGCCACCCAATGCTGGGGCACCATGGGTCGCACACTAACTTATATTTAAGATAAAACGAGGCAGTACAAAATAGTTATTTTACATTCACAAAAAAAGAAAAAACAAGAAAAAAAGGGAAAGAAGACACGGAAAAAAAACCAATAAAGAAATAAAAGGAAGTCCTAAGAGTTATTAGTTATTATTAATAAAGAGAGTTATTAATTAATTAGATAAAGAAAAGATTATGAAGTAATATTTGTCTTTTGTTTGTAAAATGTTATTTTTGATCAAAGAAAACATGTCAGAATTTAGTTTTTTTTTAGAAAATAATATTTCAGTAGTGAGTCGATCTGTCATCTTGTTTGTTTTGCCCAATCCTGAACAGTGTGATAAGAAAATGTAAAATAAAATTTCTTTTCAAATTTTGTAACCTTGTATTACTTCTTGAATAAATAAACCTAATTAAAAAAATGAGACAAAAAATCTTATATTTAAAAGTACTTTTTAGAGTTTGAATTTTTGTGGCCCATGGTGCCCCGGTCTCCTTTATTTCAATAGCTCATGCTTCCGTTACGGTATGTCACGTTTACCACACATTCGTGAAAATTATTCAGAGGTAGACAATTTGCTAATACATACTCAGGGTAGGTCAAGCAGCACCAAAGAGACATATGCTATTGGTCGCAAAGTCGCAGAATTTATGATAAGTTTTTCACAGTTGTACGTTACCGTAACGTACAACTAAAATAATTAGATTTTAATCGATTGTTTGTTGGATTTTTTGCGGTTTTGTGGTCGAGATATTTCGAAAATTAATTATATATATATATGTAGTATATAGGGGGAGTCCGGGAGACTTGACCATACGGGACAGTTGAACCACTTTAAATATCTTGTTCAAATTTTGCGAAAAGCGCGCGATTGTCAAGCCGCAACGTACGGGTCATCTGCCGCCATTATGTCACGTGACAACAAGTTGCTCGGCAGTGCATTTTGGCTGTGAGTGAGATAAACGTGTTTTAACGTGCTCGAAGTAAAAAAAAATATTCTTGTTTATTTTATCGTCACACTTTTATATGTCAAGATTTGTAAAAACATTATACGTTATTTACACCATATATTATCGTAGTTTAAGGTAGAGTTAGTGTTTTTATCCTAACATTTTTATTTTTTCTGCAAAACTGTATCAAAGTCAAGATGGTACCGGGTGGGAGATTTGAACCACCTAAACTTATTCCAAGAATTTCTATTTAATTTATAAATAATTGATCTCAAAATGATTATTTTTAGTTAATTTAAGTGTTTGAGAAGTTCTATTTTGGTTATTTTTTGTTAATTGTGAAAATTAATGAAAACCATGTGAAGGCATAGATGTTTAGTTCAGTTTCTATTTTTTGTTGATTTTGTTTAAAAAGCTTAATTAAAACATTAGAGATGTGATTTTAATGTCTAAATTTGTGAGTTCTTAATATAGACTAGAGTCTAAATATGTTTTTATTATTTTTTCCATGAGTTTATAGGGTATGGTCAAATCTCCCTATACGGCGGGTCATGTCTCCCACCCCTTGGGGAGAGATGAACCAAATCTCGTTTCTTGTTTTAATTAATATAACACTTACGTTTATAAACTTATTAAAATTAAAATATCCACAAATTGTAGCCATACAATAAAGCTTTACTTTGACATAAATAAAAAATCCATACATCAATTACACTAAATTTTATAGACCTTCAAGTAAAACGTGGTTCAACTCTCCCGGACTCCCCCTATGTTACGGGAAATGTGAATAATCGGGAATTATACATAATGGCCGGCCAATATGCATAATTCCCAAATTGCTCGGTCAAAATAATACAGAATAATTAATCGAATTTCCCGGTCATTATGCATATTTCCCAATGCTAAATGGTCATTTTGATAAATCAACTTATTTGAGTTGGTTTTTCCGGCAGTCTTAATAGTTTAAGGTAATATAGTTGAAGCAAACAACTGTTTGTGCTTTTGGTTAAAGCAGAGAATCTCTGCAGAGAAACTCTGCATTCTTACTATTCTCACAGTGTTGAAACCTATGTATACCTATGCATATCGCTTGACTTTCGATGATGAATATGTCGCAGCCACATGGTACACACACACACACGCGCGCGCACACACACACACACACACACACACACACACACACACACACACACACGCACACACACACACACACACACGCGCGCGCGCGCGCGCACACACAAACACACAAACCCCACCCCCACACACACACGCGGGGGGTGGGGTGCAAGGGAGGCCTTCGGCCCCCCTCCCGCACCCCCTCCGCCGGTAGGCAGGGTGCATGGACCTCGCTTCACAACTTACAAAGTACATGCTAAGTTGTAAAGCGTGGTCCACCCTGCCTACCGGGGGGGGGCGGTGCGGGAGGGAGGGTTGCACCCGCCTCTCCCTGCGTATGTGTGTGTGTAACCATGTGGCTACGACATATTCATCATCGATAGTCAAGCGATATGCATTATAAGTATACATAGGTTTCAACACTGTGAGAATAGTAAAAATACAGAGTATTCTCTGCTTTAACCAAAAGCACAAACAGTTATCTGCTTCAACCATTACCTTAAACTATTAAGACTGTTGGAAAAATCAACTTAAATAAGCTGATTTATCAAAATAACCATTTAGCATTGGGAAATATGCATAATGACCGGTCATTTTGATTAATTTGAACATTTTTGCTTTCATTATTCAAATGTCCCACAACAAGCGGGAATTATGCATATTGGCCGGCCATTATGTATAATTCCCGAATTAATCAAATTTCCCGTAACATATACAAATATACTGCCATCGAAAAGTTTTCGGACAAAGGTAGAAGTCGCAAAAAATTGAAGTAAAACGCTTATTATTATAAGAAAAATGATTTAATTTTATTCAACTACTGACAAACAAAAAAATTTTATAATTTTAAGCCAATATTTAGTTCACAACTCATACTTTCTTAATAATTAAATAAATAAATCTAATCGTATTTTCAAACATTTCCTCTAATCCTGTAAAACAGCGAAAAAATACTCACCTGTATATTAATTTATATGAGATGTAAATAAAATTTAAATGTTTGTTCGAAAATCTCCTCCTAATGCGAGACCAGTTAAGAAAAACACGATATTTGAATTTAGTTATAGGTCTTGTCCGGAAACTTTTTGACGGCAGTGTGTATATAGGGTAAGTCCGGGATAGATTCTCTACTTTTTGTTAAAGACTGCTTTTATATATTTTGGCTTGATACATGCTTATGACATTTATATCATTCTTTGCTCAAATGATCAAACTCTTTATTATAAATATCATAGATGTTATAAAAAATTACAAGAAACTAACATATTTTTGACAAAAAGCAAAAAGTGCATTTGGCCATCTTACTAAATTATCGGGCAAAGATGCCTCACCTACTAAAAACGATAGATGCTCACTTCTAAGAATATAGAAATAAACGAAAAATACTTGTAATAGCAACAAAAATATTATTCTAATCAATTATAATAATATCTTTAAACAATAATATGCCTTTTACAAAATTTAACGTATACAAATAAATATCTTTTACAAAGTTTAATGTTGCAAACAAATCTTTTACAAAGTTTAACGTTACAGACTTTCTAACATATGTAGCAGGCATGTTTAAAATCATAAACATTAATTTAAATAGTCGGGCACCTATACTTTATATACGTAAGGCATCTATCACCTTTTAATGATAAAGACGCCCCACATATTTTTTTAAATTATAATGTAACGTACTTCAACGTACACCCGCTTATAACTTAACTTCAAAAATGTCTACTTTCTAACATAACATCAGATTTTGATTGAAATAGGGCATAATTATACAATACGACAAGATGTTAGAACTCCTCAGCAAAATGTTGATGGCTTTTAAACATATGTTTGTTAATAACTCTTATCTATTTATAGAAATTTAATCAAATTTGGTACACACATCAAATACACGATTGTGCACTAAACAATGCCGACATTAAAGACATCCAGTGTTTACTGTTAATATGACAACGGTGGGGCTTTTATCCAGAGGGGCGTCTATCCCGGACTTACCCTATATGTATATATATATTTTTTTCTTTTTTTATTTCTTATTATAAATGTAAATTTTACACGTAACTGTTACGTCGCAGATGTTACATAGATAATGTTTTATAGTGATACTGATATTTCAATTATGTTTACACAGTTAGCTAGATTGATATATTCTAAAAAATTTATAACAAGATGTGAATTAAGTGAAAGCGGAAAGTGGAAGTAAGTCAAACATGTGTAAGTAATTATTTATTTATGCTTATGTAATTACTTCATGTTGTGTCGTGCTTTCCATGAATAATGTTCTTTTTTTTCGTCTTCATTATTCTTTTTCACTCTTAGGACAAGAGGTATCCTTTCCATATCAAACTTATACATAACGTATATAGACGAGAATTTACCGAGGAGTAGAGAGGAGAGGACACTTGCTCTAATTAAGATTGAAAAAGAATAATAAAGACAG
This sequence comes from Leptothorax acervorum, assembly GCA_035220615.1. NCBI lineage: Eukaryota > Metazoa > Arthropoda > Insecta > Hymenoptera > Formicidae > Leptothorax > Leptothorax acervorum. Next base: position 123,697 of record JASTWQ010000258.1, on the reverse strand, counting down.
AAAAAAAGAACATTAGATCTGTGAAAAGCACGACACAACAAGAAGAAATTACACAAGCATAAATAAATAATTGCATGTTTGACTTATTTTTTCACGCTTTTATTTCATACCGCTATGAATTTTTCCAGAACACTGTACATAATATAATAAATTCAGAAACATAAGTCCAAAATATTACTATGTACCTACATATTATCATTTTATGTTTGCATTATGAGTTTTGAATTTTAGATATGTCATGAAATAATTTAAACAAGAAAGTATAGCAATTGTTATTTTGGTACCTATAATGTAAAGTATGATTATTATACATGTATATGTATACCTAGATATACATATAATATTATATCTTCATATAAGTTTATGAAATAAATAAGTTAGGAATAATCTAACAAGGGGATACTATGCGCTGCTCTTCACCGATTTTGATGAAACTTGCAAGAGTTGTAGGAGATACCATGTAGTGAATATGAAAACTTTTTCTGAATGGGCCCTACTAGGAGCGGAGTTATAAACAAGTAATCATAAGGATCTTTCCGTATCCATATTAAGCCGCTTAACTTCTACCCTCGCGATTGAAGTGAAACTTTGAGAAATGTTTTAGGCTTGCCTCAGGATCATTTAGAGCTAGTCAGATTTGCTGCAAAATTGCCAGGAGTACCAGAATTCAGAATTATTGTTGAGAGCTTGGTGGGTTCTGTTGCTCAAACTAATAATTGCATGCATTTGCATGTATTTTCTGCTGTGGGTAATGTTTCTGAATGTTTCCACAAAATTGCGACAAAAATGGATACGCAGCGGAAAGATCCACCTCTGATTGCTTATACCTCGGCTAAAGGGGCCTATTCAGAAAAACGGTTTTAAAAAGAAGCGAATAATAATATTAATTTTTACATTTGCAATTTTACAAAATTAAATGCGTCTACAAAATGCAATTAAATTTTTAAAAATAATTTTTTGTTTTTTTACAACAATCGATTCCTTTCATTATTGTACGTATAGAAGTATCAAGGTAAAGTCATCAAAAAGTGAATATCGTACTTTACGAGATATTTTATATTTTATCAATAAAATCTCCTATTTTTAATCGACTCAATTGGCTACAATTACGACGACAACGACCATTGGTTTTGGTTCGATTATCATTGAGACATTTCCGACCATGGGTTTTGATCTGTTGATGTTACTTTGACGCTCTTTTATACCAGCATCCTATTTAAATAATTTTAATTTTTAAGTAATTGTAGCCAATTGAATCGATTGAAAATAGGAGATTTTATTGTTAATTATTTGTTGGCGAATTAAAATATTATTTATTCGGTTTATACACACCGTCGACTTGAAAAACGGTGTTCCATTTTATAATTGTTTAAAATCATCTTAATATGTGTTATTGCGATAAATATTACCACATGCCTCAGTGGTCGAATTGGCACGACACCCACACGGAATGCCGGGAGGTTCCAGGTTTAAACCCTGGCTGGGGTAATATTTTTCGCAATAAAAATTGAAATTATTTAAATAGGATGCTGATATAAAGGAGCGTCAAAGTAACATCAACAGACCAAAACCCATGGTCGGAAATGTCTCGACGATAATCGATCCAAAACCAATGGTCATTATCGTCGTAATTGTAGCCAATTGAGTCGATTAAAAATAGGAGATTTTATTGTTAAAATATTATTTATTCGGTTTATATTTTATATTAAAAATATTATGACAAAATTTAAAATATAAGGAAATTCTTAACAAAAGAGAGCCTATTATAGTGTTTTGAAAACTTCTCAACAAAATCTACAACTTTTATCTCAAGAAAAAAATCAAGTTTTATTTAAGAAATTAGTTTCCTTTAAAATTTCTTCAAAACGACGACATCTACAACATGACTCACCGAATTATGTGTCCCCCTTCAAACCAAACATCTTTTGTTTGAAACATTTTTTCTAAAACGCGGTTTTTTTATATTTTAGCATATTTTTTTAAATGGACACTCTGTATATTTATGTGTGTAAGGGATAATATAAAAAATAAAAATTTATTTAGACATATAATTTACGCATAAAAATAAATGTGTAAATGTGTATTGATTTAATCTCCATTGCTCTCGTATATGTATATGAGACAAACGCTCATATCAGAGCAAAATTCACTAAACTTGAGATTAGTTTTCTTTATTATGATTGATGAAATTTCAATCTAATCTCAATCCCAATCCGCAGTGTGATGCCAGCTTAGACTGTGTTGATCTCTAAAAACAATGCCGCACTAAGCCAGTGATACACATATGTATGTACATAGACGGCTGCACGGCGCCGGCGCTCACGAGACATTAACATTTTCGTTTGTTAAACGAGGGCAATGGAAAGTTCAACAGTGTCATAATTATTTTGCAAATATATGCATTTACGCACGATAGTATCCGGTAATAAATTTTGATCTCAGGTACATATGCTAATTTTAATTACGTGTAAAATTGTCAAACAACACCAAGTACACAAATAGAACGACTCTTTGCGTGACTACGACAATGCATAAAGGTCAAGACGCTACCAAATTTATTCGGAATTTTTTACGTCAAACTTTTTCGAGAGATCTACTCAGAAACTAAACCAAGCTTTCTGACAATTTAAAAGCATTTTTCTGACATAATGTCCATAAGCTGTCGATTGCGACCAATTCGAATAAGATCGGTGAACATAATCAATCTCGGCGAGATTTTAATTACGCAAAAATATTTATGCGTAAAATAATTATGCGTATGCATATCAATGTTTACTTACATTGCATAATTTTAATAATATTGTATGTACTAGTATATAGGCATTCTAAAAGCTTTTTCAGAAATAAAATAGCTATGAATGTGTTCGTATATATGACTGAAATTGAAACTGGAACGCAAAAAATATTTTTGCGTAATCGAAATCTCCATAGTGATCCTTTAGCTGACTCTGAACTTTTTGCTTGTACTTAATTGTGTATATAACACCTATATAGTGTCAAAAAATCTTGTAATGATATATTAACTGGCAAATATTAATAATTGGTAAATAAAAAGAGAGTTTTAAAAGTTTAAAATAAAAAATTTACATAAAAAATTACGTACTAAAAAGACAAGTTTAAAATAAAAGCTTGAAATAATACAAATAGAATAAAGTTTACTTTAAAAATTTAATAGATACGTATATAATAAGAATTTAAAAAGTTTAGTTTAAATTAATTTAAATTATACAATATTATTATAACTAACAATTAATAAATATAAACAGTATAATCTATAATACATACACGTACTTGACCTTTTAAATTTATTCTTTTATTATATATCTAGCACATTATATAAAGTCATTTAAGGACTCGCACATTTTATATAATTAAATACCTTTTCATTTTGTACACTATAATTAATTGCATATTTTAAAAGAGCAGTTGGGAGACGCCACGCCAAATTTAATGTTTCTCAATCATATTCTTTTCATCTGGCGCTAAATATGTATACAATTTGGCGTGGCGTCTCCCGACTGCTATTTTAAAATATGCAATTAATTATAGTGTACAAAATGAAAAGGTATTTAATTATATAAAATGTGCGAGTTTTAAATGATTTTATATACTGTGCTAGATATATAATAAAAGAATAAATTTAAAAGGTCAAGTACGTGTATGTATTATAGATTATACTGTTTATATTTATTAATTGTTAATTATAATAATATTGTATAATTTAAATTAATTTAAACTCTAAACTTTTTAAATTGTTATTATATACGTATCTATTCAATTTTTAGAGTAAACTTTATTATATTTGTATTATTTCAAGGTTTTATTTTAAACTTGTCTATTTAGTACTTAATTTTTTATGTAAAGATTTATTTTAAACTTTTAAAACTCGTCTTTTTATTTGCCAATTATTTTTTATTATGCAAGGTTTTTTTACCGTTTAATTTTTTACTTTTTTAGTTTTTCATTATTATTTAACTTACTTTAGGCAGCAATCGGCAGTCTGTTTTTTCTTAAAAAACTAACTTTTTTACCAATTAATTTTTAAGTTTCTGTTTTTGTTTTTATTAATAATTTTTGTTGTTTTTTAAGTTTTTAATTTTTTGTAAACCTGCTTTTTTTACTAAGTAATTTTTAAGTTTTTGTTCTTTGTTCATTATTATAATTTTTGTTTTTTTTTAAATCTTTTTGCTGAAGATTTTAATTATTTATTTATTTCATACTTTTAAAAGCAATGTATATACTTATAGATACATATATATTGCTTTTAAAAGTATGAATTGGGATTTAAATTTATATACTTGTTTATATATAAAATTACTTTATAAATGTATTTAAATGTTATCTTATAACATTAATTTATTTACAACATAAAATTACTTCAGAAAAATGCCAAAAATTGAAGGTAGAGGAAATTACTTGTGCCATAATTGATCTCATACTACTGTATATGAGATTTAGATTATGCCTAGATTGTAGCTAACATATTTTCAACTACTTATATATCTATCTATATATATAAAGACAAATGTCCTGACTGACTGACTGACTGACTGACTGACTGACCACTCATCAACGCCCAGCCCAAACCCCTGAACCTAGGAACATGAAATTCGAGGAGTGTATTCCTCTCATGACGTAAGCACCCACTAAGAATGGATTTTTAGAAATTCGACCCTTAAGGGTGTGAAAAGGGTTAAAATCTATTTTCACGGATTTGTCAATATCTCTTAGGCCCGATGAGATATCGACTTGGTTCTTGCTTACGAAGGTCACCCATACAAATGCTTAACGTCTTTATTTAATTACGAACGGGTTTTGCTTATTTTTTTAAATTGAAATTTGTGTTGATAAGCAAACACAATCAAATTTATTTATGTACTATGTGATAAAGACTAAAAACAAATTAGATGTCAACAAATGTCCTGTATATATGCAAATGGAATACACGAGGGGATACATATCTTTTTACATTAGACATTATAGTGTTTGTTCTTTGTTTGGTCGTTCAAAATAAATCAATTTAATTTTAATCTTAGTATTTTAAATCTTAGTATTATTTATAATCTTAGTATTTCTTTTAAATTACGTAAAAATCTAGATACAATGGCATTAAAATACATTGTAATAATAATGTGAATTAAATAAATTACTTCAAATACTTAGTAAATTCTCATTTGATATTTAATAATTTCTTTTGAGATTAAGATTACCTTGCAATAATGTATTGTAATACATATTTGGAATTTGTACCGGCTGCGATATGCAAATGAATATAGACTTGAATTAAATCTAATTAAGAGTGAGATATATTTAGTATCTATTATCTATCTATCTATATATATAAATACAAATGTCCTGACTGACTCATCAACGCCCAGCCCAAACCCCTGAACCTAGAAACATGAAATTCCGGGAGTGTATTCCTCTCATGACGTAAGCACCCACTAAGAAGGGGTTTTTAGAAATTCGACCCTTAAGGGTGTGAAAAGAGTTAAAATCTACAATATTTTCACGGATTCGTCAATATCTCTTAGGCCCGATGAGATATCGACTTGGTATTTGCTTACGAAGGTTACCCATACAAATGCTTAAAAACATATTTTAGGATTTTGCCCTAATCAACCTCTAAAGGCGCATTTTGTGGTCACATTGGTGATTATTAATTTTGTGATTATTTATTTTAAAATTACGTAAAAAACTAGATACAATGGCATTAAAATACATTGTAATAATAATGTGAATTAAATAAATTACTTTAAATACTTAATAAATTCTCATTTGATATTAATAATTTTTTTTTAGTTTAAGATTACTTTGCAATGATGTAATACATATTTGGAATTTTTACCGGCTGCAATATACAAATAAATCTAGACTTGAATTAAATCTAATTAAGAGTAAGATATATTTAGTATCTATCTATATACATAAAAACAAATGTCCTGACTGACTGACTGACTGACTGACTGACTCACTCATCAACGCCCAGCCCAAACCCCTGAACTTAGAAACATGAAATTCGAGGGGTGTATTCCTTTCATGACGTAAGCACCCACTAAGAAGGGATTTTTAGAAATTCGACCCTTAAGGGGGTAAAAAGGGGTAAAATGTGTTTTCAAAGATTCGTTAATATTTCTTAGGCCCGATAAGATATTAACTTGATTTTTGCTTACAAAGATCACCCATGCAAATGCTTAAAAACATAAATCAGGATTTTGCCCTAATCAACCTCTAAAGAGGAAAATCTTGATTCAGGGGTGATTTATAGAACCCTTTGTATCTCCTGTAAATTAATTCCTATAATGTATTTTTCTTTCGGTTCTTATACTCAGCTCAACAATTACTTTTAAACAAATAACATTTGGTTCTTTATTCCACAATAAATTTATTAACAAACATAATTTTAAGGGTAGGGGAGAGTCGAAGAATTGCGAACATCTAAGGGAAAAGTTAAATAAAGCCGACGATTATTTGTCAATTATAAAAGTCTTTATTTTAAATGATACTCCAGTTATTTGGCTTTAAATTACAATAATTAATATTTATAGATTATCAACATAAACTACAATTTTAAACAAAAAGTAAAACCTTGCCATTGGGAGTTACCCGCCGCACGCGGAGCGATGCCGAATCGTAGCTGGGGTAATTACGAACGAGTTTTGCTTATTGTTTAAAATTGTAATTTAGGTAAATCTTGAATACAACGCCCCCCTTCCAATTTCTTAAAAATTTTAAAATTTGGTGTATTTTGGGTCGTAAAAAAGATTCTGAGAAGGAAAATTGTCGCTCATGTTCCGTTTGTCTATAATTAATATTTAAAATATCACGATGTCAGTATAAGAAAATGATAAATTACGAATATAATTAGATCATATTATATGTTATTTCCTCCTATTACTTCCACATAATTATATATCTTAAAATTATAATCTTGATTAAAGCAGAAAATAGTAGAAATACAGAGTAAATATTCTCTGCTTTAACCAAAAGCACAAACTGTTGTCTTCTTTAACTATTGCCTTATTAATAATTTTTCTATAAATTAGCGTTTTAATTATTATTTCTTTACACTTACCGACATCGTGATATTTTAAATATTAATTATAAACAAACGGAACATGAACGACGATTTTTCTTCTCAGAATCTTTTTTACGACCCAAAATACACCAAATTTTAAAATTTTAAAGGAATCGGGAGGGGGGCGTTATATTCAAGATTTATTCAAATTGTTTTATTGTAGTCAATATTTCAATAACAGAAGTTTAATTGTGACTATGTCAAAAAGAAAAGATGATTCAAGTGATCTTCCGAGGCCTAAAAAGTTAAAAGTCTCTATTAAAAATTCGTGAACTTGCATAAAAGTTGCTTTCTCTATAAATACATTCTTTTTTAATGCCGGAGTAGCACGTCTTAGATTTTTTGGATAATTGCAGATAAAACAACTTTTTATGCGAGCTCACAGATTTTTTATAGAGATTTTTTACTTTTTAAAACTCAGATGATCACTTAAATCATCTGTTCTTTTTGACATGGTCACAATAAACCTTCAATTATTAAAATATTGTCTATATACAGTAAAACAATTAGACAATAATATAAGATCTCTGTACCGAGATTAAGAATATTATGAATATTTCTTTAAACAGCTCTACTTTAAAATACCGAGAAAATTGATGTGTGTCCGCGAGATTCATCCCAGGGTCTAATAAAAAATGTTATTAACCTGTAGAATACATTAAATAGTAAAAAGAAAAAGAGTGACTGTAAAAAGGACGGGTTTTTCGCCCCTTTTGCGGCCCTCGATTTCGGGATCGATTCATACGCAAATCAACTCCTTATGATAAAATATTAATAGAAAAAAAGTTTCAACTTAAGGTGACATTTAGTTTTAGAGATATGAGAGTTCAAAGTTATACTATATACGGGCGTTCCATTTAACTTGATTCTGCCTAATATCTTGGGATATAAGTATCCATATAAGAATTGGAAAGAAATGTTTCAGAAAGGTTCTGAATATTTTCGAAAGGGATATATAATTGTACCGATTCCCCCGAAGAAATCAGATACCTGCCACGTCCATGCCGTTGATTCTGGGTAACGCAGAGAGCAGGAAACACACACCCATCCAGAGGCTCAAAAAAATGATAGAAAGAACAATTTGTACCCTATTGGATTCCACATTTCACATGTTTTAATTATGAGTCCAGATTCATAATTAGTGACCAAACCACTTTACGATACTTGTTAGTATTGGTCTGTATAATATAATTCAGAAACAGCATATTCCGAAATAAGTTAGTTTTTTTAGAACTTTGACCTCTCATATTTCCAAAACTAGATGTCACCTCAAGTTGAAACTTTTTTTCTATTAATATCTTACCATAAGGAACTGATTTACATATGATTCGATCCCGAAATCGAGGGCCGCAAAAGGGGCGATTTTTACAGTCACTCTTTTCTTTACCATGAGCTGTATTTACCTTTATCTTAGGGACGATACATTGTAGTGTAAAATTACGTTAACATAGTGGCAGTGCACTATAATAAGCGAAAATGTTTTATTAGTTTACTTATCATAAAAAGGGCTTAGGTGTACCATAGTGAGTACCATAGTGCTATACGCAGACTAATAATTAATTTTGGCTTTACGGATCGAGTTTTTTCTTAACTAATTGTTATTTTTGACATTCCTAATAATTGTACAATAAAAAAAGTTGTCGTCGAATTTCAAATTCTATGCACAAATGTCTACAAAGGGGCGAGAGGTCCTCCGGAGCGAAGCCCGGGTAACCAGCTAGTTATATATAATATAAACAGCTGATTATGGACAAAGTCTGCTCGGTTTTTGCTGCCAATCTGTTCTCAGGTCGTGCGCGGAGGCTCTGCTCGGTTTTTGCTGCCAATCTGCTGCCAGGTTATGTATGCAGGCTCTGCGCGGTTTCTGCTGGCAATCTGCTTACATTGCCTGTCAGCAGGCTCTGTCGACAGAACACGAGCTTAATGCGGACACAGATGGCTATGGTTTTGGTGTGGGATTCTGATCAAATTTGCTGCCAATCTGTGCGCATCCTGCTAACATTTTGCTATCTGGGTAAGTACAGCGAAAGTTTTTCTTATTTCCTTTATTCTCGATATCTTAGATTATCATTGTTATTAACATTGTCCTTATCCCTCTGTCTCTCGGTCATTGTCTGTGAATATATTACTTATCATGAGTCAACATTCCCAGATACAAGTGTAAACGTTTTCTTTCGCGCACTGGCAAATGTACCATACATCTTGAAAAACCGATAATAGCGTGCCTCCGGATGGCTTATTCGTGGACGGCGCGGGTGCCGTGGGCATCCCGCTTTCCCTGGAGACTCGGTCCGCTCCAATGATCGAGGTTACATCATCGCTTTTATCACCACTTACTCCAGGAGAGACCGAGAGACTGCATGCCGCCGTTCATGATGCCTCAGATATCGCTGCCTCCCTCTCGGACGTCGGGTTTGCCCTGTCCATCTTATCGGCCACCATGTCCACCTTGGATGGTAGAATTGCTGGTCTTGAATCTAGATTTGTTCTTGTAGACCGCATCGACCTTAAACTAAATGCTCTCAACAATAAAGTGTGCGGTTTTGAGAGGGCTTTACAGCGTCTATCTGATGTCGAACGTGCGGTTAAGCGACTTACAACTGACACTCGCAGCCTATCTGTTGAGCTTGGCTCTTTATCTGCGAGGCACGCCGCCCTCGAGAAGCGTTTCACTCGACTGCAGACGTCGGCAACCTCCGTCCCGCCCGGGCCCTACCAACGACCCTTCGTCCGCAGCTCATTGATTAACGGCGCGTTTTGAGCAGATGGCCAGTGAGCACAGGGACATAAGATCATGAACTCATTATATTCGGAGTTCCTCAAATTAAGCCTGAAGACTGCGTTAACACCGTGTCGCTGGTTGCTGCTTCCCTTGGTGCGCCGCTATCGTCCTCCGATGTGGTCAGGGCTTTCAGAATAGCCGGAAGAAGCCTCTCCTCCGCTCCTATCGTGGCGAAATTTACCACGATTGCGAGGCGAAACGAGCTGCTCGCTAGATTTCGACGTCGTGTCGGGTTTGCCGCATCGAATGTCGATGGCTCTTGGCCACCCACCAGAAGCTCCCTGCACGAGCGCGCCACTGCTGCTGAGCGCCGTTTGTTCACTGAGGCGCGTCAGCTTGCCAGGATGTATAATATCAAGCATGTTTGGATGAGGCGAGGTGTAACATATTTTCGGATGGCTGATGGTGCTCCCCTGCGTCGCTACTTGTCTCAAGATTTTATACTCCAGGAGATTCGGCCCGCTGCTGGCTCGCTCCCGCACCTAAGATCTGCTGCTAGCCCGCTCTCACACCCGAACCCCGCGTCTCCGCCGGGCCTCCCGGTCGGCGCCCGCGCCGGTGCCGACTGACTTCCGTCGCGTTCCCAGTCCGATTGCGGCGGCGTTCCCGATCGCGGGTCTCTTCGAGTTGCGCATATAAATGCCCGATCACTCGTGCCTCACTTTACCCTGGTCAAGGATCTTATTGCCTATCAGCGACTCGACGTTTTGGCGATCGGAGAGACCTGGCTGCAAGCTACAGTCGACTCTAAGTTAGTCGATATAAATGGCTTCTTTCTTTTTCGATCTGATCGATCCACCGGCGCTCGCGGCGGAGGCGTTGCATTATACATCGATAGCTCTCTTCCGGTCTCTTTGATTGACCTTGGCGTCCCTCCGGCTCGCACACTCGTCGACATTGTAGCTGTCTCCTTGCGCCTTACGCATAGAAGTATCGCTATGGTCTGTGTTTACCGTCCTCCTCGCTCACCTATTTCTGATATTTGCTATATCGAGTCATGCCTGTCTCACATTGCGTACGGTGTTGATGAGATGGTGTGTATGGGTGATTTTAACATCAACATGCCCGGACGAGCACGGCGCCCGACTGCTGCGTGACATCGCGTCGAGCCTCTCCATCAGGCAGCTTATCGAGACGCCTACACGATTTACGCGAGACACGTCATCTATTCTCGATCTAATTATGGTCTCTCTCGGTGTTCGAGTGATTGACTGTGGGGTCGACGACGCGCTCAGCATCGGCGACCATTTCATGGTTTGGGCAGTTCTCAGGATGGTTAGGCCCCGTCATAAGACGCGCGTTACTCTCTCTCCTAACATCCATGCCATTCAGCCTCCTGATATCTCTTCAGGGCTGCTCTCGATTGATTAGTCGCCTTTGTACCGCGCCTTGCATGTCGATGAGATGGTAGATTATTTTACCTCCTCTTTAATGACTGTATTCGATCGGCTTGCCCCGTTGACCCTTAGGCGCGCCTCACGCCCTCCGGCTTCGTGGCTAAATTCTGCCGTCAGAAAGCTGATATCTCTGAAGCATCGTGCACTTCGTCGTTTTAATCTCACGCTGTCTGCCGTAGACTGGCAGCGATATAAAAATCTTTGTAACGAGGTGAATTATGCTATACGTCGCAAAAAGAAGGCCTTCCTTACTAGCTCCCTCTCATCAAACTCTCCTCGACAATTCTGGAGAAATCTCTGCACTCGGAGGCACAGGTTCCTCCTTCCATCTCCTCAATCCCGATCTTATGAATGATTATTTTATCGACTCACTTCCCACCTCCTCCTACTCTCCTGAAACACTGAATCGTTTTATCTCCTCATCCTCCAATGTTCCTGAATCTTTTGATTTCGTACCAATCACTCCCACCGAGCTCTACAATATTCTAAAACGCATTCGTCTTACTTCTGCTGGATCTTTCTGGTCGTATGCTACTTTTCTGTCTCCCTCAATGCCTTGAACCTCTTCTCCATATTCTAAATTACTCCCTCTCCTTTCACACCTTCCCCTTCTCATGGAAGCATGCAGTCGTCCTCCCCATTCCCAAAACTCGAGACCTCTTCACCTTTTCTTCTCTTTGTCTTATCTCTCTCCCCTCTTTCCTTTCTAAACTTCTCGAACGTATATGTTTTTCACAACTCTGTGCTTTTGTCAGAAACTCCAATGTTGTCCCTGAATGTCAATCCGGTTTTTATTCCCATCACATTACTACGACTGAGCTCCTCCAGGTGTCTAATTTTGTTTTACGGGGGTTTTGATTCTGGTCGTCTCACCTCGCTGATTGCTCTCGATTTTACCAAAGCTTTCGACACGGTTAACCATGATCTCCTCCTTGCGAAACTCAGGTTCTATGGTCTATCTCTCCCCGCCGTATCCTTCATAAGGTCCTTCCTAAAGAATCGTTCTCAACGCGTTCTCATATATGATCCCCTTCCTACATTCTCCTCAACCCGCGCAGTTCCCTCCGGTGTTCCGCAGGGATCCATTCTGGGTCCATTATTGTTTATTATTTTTATTGCTGATCTGTCCTCTATTCTCTTCTCCTCTAAACACCTTAAGTATGCAGATAATGTTATTTTTTTCTCAAGTTTCTGTTTATCCGAGGTCTTTTCTGCCATTACGGCTTTAAACAATGACCTGAAGGCGATAGCTGAATGGGCATCATCAAACGCGTTACATCTGAATCCTTCCGAATCCTCACTTCTCATTACCGGTTCTTCTGCACTTCTATCTCAACTTCAATCTTTTGATATCTTCCTCAACTCGGTACCTATACCCCGGTCGCTCTCAATTAAAATACTTAGCGTAGATGTTGACTCCTCTTGGTCCTTTAAACTTCATGTGGATACTAAGTGTCGAGCCGCTTATGCTCGTTTTCGTCTTTTATATCCTTTCCGTCACCTCCTTTCCACCTCTTAAAAGCTTCACGTATCCTTGTTATCTCGCTTCTTGATTATGCTGATGCTGTTTATATACCGGCATTGAATCAGCATCTACTTAATTGCATCCAATGCATCCAAAACTCATGTCTCCGCTTCTCCTATTGTGTTCGTAAATTTGACCATATATCTCCGCTATATTCAAGATCTGGCTGGCTCAAAATAAAACAACGCTTTATGCTTCATCTCTGTTGCCTCGTCTTTCGTCTTCTTCATACCGATACTCCTCCATATTTACGCCTATTACAACAACTCTGAGCTCCACTCCTCAGATGCCCCAAATACCCGATACCCTGACCTCTCCTTTCCCTCACATCACTCTGCTAAGTTCCGCGCTTCCTTCTTCTATTGTGATGTTAAATATTTCAACGCATTACCCTCTACCATAAAATCCTCTTCCTCTCTACCTGCTTTTCGCACCGCTGCCTCTCAATTTATCGCATCGCCTTCTTTCTCCGCTAAAGAACTTTTCGCTGTATGAGAATCTCTGAATTTTTTTGTCTCGTGAGTGGATATATATGTATTTGTATCATTATCATTGATATTGTTATTATCATTGTCAGTTAATGTTAGTTTTATATTGCTGTTACCTATTCGATAAACACTTACGATTTCTGGTAGGCGTTATAACAACAATTATGTTGGTGCCTCACTATTTGCGTGCACCCTTCAACTGTAAAAATCTGTAGTTTTCTTTTCACTGTTTCTTGTGCATTTTGCAATAAATTAAATTAAATTAAATTTATCAATTCGATCAATAAAAGTGACTGTATCAATAGCTTCAGCAGGTAATCTATTAAAACGAATATGTTCATTATACCAGCTACAACCGATGTACATACCAATTGAGCTGCGTATTAAACTTTTATTTTTTCAAAACAACTTGGATTGATATGAGAATTTGTTAGTTTTGGAGCTAGTCGATTGTTTTTGGAATCCTCTTTATAAAACTCCAAGGGGATCCTGCACTGGCAGGCGAATTCCAACGATGTCGATAATGTTGATCGAAATGTGATTTTCGCACAGCTGCCATTTTTTATTGGATTTATAGAATTAAAAATCCTTTTCCAGGATTAAAGTATACACGCAAACGGACACGGGACTTGACAACTTTACGTTAAGGAAGAAAACAAATTTTTATATATAAAATCCGAACGGAATGCGGGAGATTCCAGGTTCGAACCCTGGCTGGGGTAATATTTTTCGCAATAAGTTCTTTACAGTGATTTTAATATTAAATCGATATCGATTTAGTTAGGGAAGGGAGAGGGAATTTCTAATGTTCCAACAATAGCTGTGTTTTAAGTCCGACAAATAATCGGCGCGCAGTTTTATATGTTGGAAAATACGCGTATTAAATACATATTGAAAATAATATTGAGCTGCCTAAGATCCAAGCTTGGACCGTATGGCTATTTCCTTTGTATTGATTTACATCTACAGGCTTTCCTCTCTTGCCGCGCCACCTGCCCCGCAATGGAACACCAACCACCCTCCTTAAAACTATTCTTAAGGGGGAATATACCTTTGTGAGGGAAAAATCAAGAGTCATTTTTGACAATTTATTTAAGAAAGACAAAGCAATATTTTTAAATTCGGTTGTTTATACATCTTAATAAAAGTCTTGAGGTAAAAAAAAAAAATTTTTTTTAATCATTTCGAAATAAAATGGCGGCGCAGTGGCTAATAAAAGAAAACTCTTTTTTTCCCACGGGCGTAATCGTACAGGTCCCAATTTTTAACCTAGAACAAAAAATAAAAAAGATTTAGAAATTAGATATAAAAAACTAGAAAAGTACGTAGGATTTTTTCGATAAGTTAAAATTTAACGATTTTATGATCGAAAATCAACCGATCTTTTCGATACAAAATACATTTTTTCCTCCATATTGACGCTATTTTTTTAAAAATCAATATTTTTGGAAAATTCTACGTACTTTTCTAGTTTTTTATATCTAATTTGTAAATCTTTTTTATTTTTTGTCCTAGGTTGAAAATTGTGACCTGTACGAGTACGCCCGTGGGAAAAGAAGAGTTTTCTTTCATTAGCCACTGCGCCGCCATTTTATTTCGAAATAATTTAAAAAAAATTTTTTCTTTTACCTTAAGACTTGTATTAAGATGTATAAACAACCGAATTTAAAAATATCGCTTTGTCTTTCTTAAATAAATTGTCAAAAATGACCCTTGATTTTTTCCTCACAAAGGTATATTCCCCCTTAAGACGATCTTAAATATAACAATGGACCATGAATATTAGGCGAAGACTTAAGATTAAATATACGAAAATTGTGTCATAAATAGGGTCAAAATATGCCTAAAAAGTAACGATAAAAGTAACTGTTAAATTCGTTACCGTTATTGAAAAAATGTAACTAAGTTACCGTTACAGTTACCCCCCAAAAAATGTAACTAAGTTACCAGTCAGTTACCAAAAAAAGTAACTTGTAACTGTAACTGCGTTACAAGTAACGAGTTACTTCCCAACCCTGATTAAAAGTAATAAAAAATTTACATTTAAGAATAATAATTACAGACATTTTGCAATTACGTACACAAGAGAGCAATATATGCAGAAAAGCGTATTTAGACAGCCCACAGTTTTCCCATGTGAATGCCCGATGGTAAATGCTCCGGACGATATAATGCTTCGTCTCGTCATTAGCGTAGCGCGTGTATTGTAATTTCATTAATTACCTCAAGTGTAACGGCACGAGTGCATCGTTTGTTAGTTGCATCAACCGGTTCTCTAACAGTTCGCTCATTTCATTTAGGACGGAAAGCATGGTGGTTTCGTTTAACTGTGCTTATAATATATAATTAAATGACGAAGCGATTTGTTCATCAAGATTATTTACCGAGATTATTTATCGTTTGATCATTTATTTTCTTCTTATATTTAGATATCGAATGTGTGTCAGTTATTTACCATTTTTATTCTAATTATTGAATTATTACATGCGATCATATTATATCAAATATACAATAAATATATAGGGGAGACCGGGACGAGATCGACAGTTTTTTTTCGGTGCCAATTTTTAACAACAAAATAAATAATTTTAGTTAAATGTGGTATACCATTGTAAAGAGTGAACCTTTAACTACAAAATTTATATAGGAAATTTTTGTCTACGTCGCTTTGTTTAACCGGTATAGAGCAAAAACGACAACGGTAAAAAAATCGAAATCTCAGAAATGCCGGGGTAAAGTCATCACTCCATAAATACATAATTCCGATTAGGAAAACTGATAGGATACATTTTATTAATTATTTGGTAATAGAAAAATGTAAACATTTATTAATTAAAGTGTTAAAAAATTTTATTATTTTGTGTTTTTGTGTGTGTACGGATTCTATAATTCAAGAACTAGTCAACCAAATATTAAAGAAAAATATATGAAATAGGGGTAAAAAAGACTGAAAAATATAATAAAATTATAAAATTTGCCAATATTATAAAAGTCCACCCCTGGTGCTTACTGACGGATTAGCCCCAAACACAAGTTTCGGGTTTGATCACCCACGAAATATTAGACATCAACGATAATGAAAAAACTACACTGGATTCGTGTTCAGCATGCATTACTCTTTATAATCACGTACCTCGAGATTTGGAGAGCAAATATTATTGCAGATATTACAAAATTTCCACGCGCAGAAAATTTCACTTTTACCTTTTGAAAACAGGTTTGCCCTCGTAAAAATCATAACACGGCAGGTAACCTGCCCAAACTCCGTTGGTCACATGGGTACCATAAGCAGCGTTTACAATGTTAATAGCGAGTTTGTACAATATACAGGTTCCGAGATATTTGATTTGACGGTTTTACCCCGTAGACGTATTCGCCCCGGTCTCCCCCACGATTTTAATTGTTTAACATAATTACATTCTGATTGTTTTTTTGTTAATATTTTCATAATCTTTAAAGAAATATATTAATTTAAAGAACAATGTTTGAGAGTATACCCTGATAGCATATGTAATTCTGAGAATGTTCGGAGGATATCGCAAAATTAGAAAATATTAGTAGAGAATAGGGATGTTCTCACAGTAAAGAACCGTGTCCCGATTTATTTTTTAGGCCATCCGCGTCCAGGCTTAAATTATACATATATTAATGCGTAGAGAGGACAGTGAAGGTGTCAATAATAGCAGGGTCGCTAGTTTTTGAATTGCATGCAAAAGGACATATGGGATGTCAAAGGTTCCACATTGCCTAATATGCTTGATGATGGGATGGGATCTGAAATTCGGGCTTCATGATTATTATTATCGTCTCAGATAGCAGTAAAGTATCTCAGTGACTTGTTTGACCCATTACAAAATCAGTCATGACAGTCATCATGACAGTCATTGACTTTACGGCACATGGATTAATTATTGTTCTTGACCCAATATTTATAAAAACTAGAATACCATCCGGACATACTCGTATAATAAAACGAAATATCTTACGTGTACATTTTAGCAGAAAAAAATGGCGAAGGAATGGACTCAATTCAAGTATATTATTGCACTTGTAAAAATGGAGCTCGCACTGTTGAGTGCTATATCCATATATTATAACATTGATATGGTACCTAGGGTATGCTAGACATCTAAACAAACTCGAGTACCATCTCAACGCGTAGCAGACATATTTATACATGTTTATACACCTCTGACGATGAGCCAACCAATACCTGAAAATCAACCTTCCAACCCTCATAACTCTTAGCGCATGCACGCTGGGGAGCCAAAATTATTTTTTCGGTGACACACTCATTAAGACTTACACACTGATGTTATATATCATAGGTGGACGCCACATGGCCCAAATCGGGACACCCCATACAGCACAAAATATATTTTTTAAAATAGTTTACAAAAATATTTTTAGAATGTTCTATGGCCGCCAGATCATGTCAAAAAAATATTTTCAAAAATGTTTTTAAAAAATTGCGTACAAATATATTCAATAATATTTCTGAAAAATTTTACAAATATTATTGAATAGGGAAAGGTGGGGCAAGACGGGGTATTTCCTGTATCATGTGATTCAAACGCCCCAATCACAATCGAGCATACGCGTTAGATATGTCACCTTCGTCGCCGACAGTGAGCACCGAGCCAGCAAAGCACGTGGCTGCGTGATGAAGTTAGACCACAATTTATCATTTCTTACGATTTTCTGTTATTTTTGTACCAGCCAAATTTCGTATTAGCCAAGTATGTGGAAAATGGGCTTATTGTTCGTGTGCAGATGTAAAAGACGACGTTGATGAA
Source organism: Leptothorax acervorum (assembly GCA_035220615.1). Classification (NCBI taxonomy): domain Eukaryota; kingdom Metazoa; phylum Arthropoda; class Insecta; order Hymenoptera; family Formicidae; genus Leptothorax; species Leptothorax acervorum. The sequence continues at coordinate 105,631 of JASTWQ010000258.1, read as the reverse complement.
GCTATACATGTGTGTACTCGCTGTCAACCCGATAAAAAATTGATTTTATATTATTTGATAATAGGTACCCTATATTGTTCACGGGTGGGGCAAGATAGGGAAAAACGACTTTTTTTGAATTTTTGTTTATATAGTTTTAAAAACTTTAAAAAAAAACGGTTTATTTGTATTTAAATCGAAAGGTCGATTTCTAAAGAATGTTTAAGAATTAAAGTTCATTCATTAATTATAAAAACCTGAGTTTTATGGATCATTAAACCTTAGTTACCCCGTCTTGCCCCACCTTCCCTATAGGCGTATTTGTATGCAATCTTTTAAAACATTTTTGAAAATATTTTTTTGACATGATTTGGCGGACATAGAAACATTCAAAAAGTACCTATATTTTTGTGAATTATTTTAAACTTCCTAAAAAATATCTTAAAAATATTTTAAGAGGTTTTTGTGCTGTATGGGACGGTCCTTATTATAGGTATATTCTCTATATACGCATTCTCGTAGGTATACATTCATAATATCATGTTGGGGTATAATGATATTCTTTATCGATGCATGAATTATAATTGAGGCACATCAATTTTAATCATGTTTCTTGGTAACTTCTTCCAATTATTATATTCATATACAAATACATTTTTACAAAGCAAATGATATTACATATAGGGTTTTACGAAGTTAGGAATCACTTTGGGAAAGAAAATTTTTATCTTATCAATAGCACAGTAGATTTTCTTTGATAAGAGTACTAAATCATTAAACGTATATATATTTCATGTCACAATACTCATAATTTATGCGAAAATTGCGCTAGAATTGTATCGTGGGTGTGCAGAATCGCTTAATATTCATGTTCAGGCGTCGAAATAGGACGGGAAAATGTTTGTTAATGTAGCTTAGAATATTACGAGCTGTCCGACCTCTCGTATAACGCAGCACCGTGCATCTATAAACGTCGTTCGTTATTAATCGCCGGAGCTGCATAATAGCGTTATCGCACGCACCGAGACCTCATTTTCAAAATCCGAATACTCGTGAGAGAATGGGATCCGCGACACCCACGACGTGCAGTTTCGCTGCAGCTGAAATTGCGCGGAACGACCTTCACAAGAGCGAGGTCACAAAATTGCGCGTTTACGCAACAGCGATTTTTATTTACGTACAGTAAATAGAAGTAGGTATGGTAATTATGCAAGTTATAGGAACGGGCAAAAAAATACGCTCTATGAATAAGTAAGATGTGCGTGTGTGTGTGGAAAAGAAGGAGCGCGATACAGTAAAAGTTATCGTTGAAGGAAATTACCAGTCAATTGGCAGCAGACCCTACCGAATCAATTTTCTTTCAATTATTAATAATTCGCAGGAAGACATTAATATCTTTTGATAAGGGAATAATTGAGCAATTATCTTTTTGATATCTTTATTTCCATGATACAACGTGTAAGATAACAAAACTATTTAGTCGAGGAAAGGTATAGAGAGAACTTATTATGAAAATTATTTTATCTTATCTAAAATTCTGCCGATTTTCTCCAACCACGAGTTAATGACTGTGTCGCGCGGATAGAGGAAGAGTTTAATTGCTCCTCGTAGGGACATGTATCCCGAACGTGATATCGAGCGAGGGTGACGAAAAAGAGACAAAAAGAAATACTCGGTTAGCCGTTAGATGATAGCACTCGTCGGATGGAGTTATCAAGTCAGTACTTAACTCGAAGTATACTTCTGATGTGCCACGCAGGAGCTATTACACGAGTGGCGCTCTTCCTCTTCGGTCTTACAGCAGGACCATCAGAGGGTTGACGAACTTGCAATGTTGGGCGGTGGTCTCGTCTATACATATACATATGTATACTCGATGCAGGCGATATCGTGACAAATGATTTTTGACGAATGACGTCGTTCTATATATAAAAATCGTTGCTAAAATACGTCGTGAAACGTCTCAGTAGTTCCAATAAGATGTATAAAAAAAAAGCGACTATAAAATAATTTAGACGTGAAAATAATTTAGAGAATTTGAAGATTCACATCGAAACCATTTTCAAGATTTAGGTACAATATAAAATATAAACAGTTTATTAATTAAAAATACATGTTACTTTGTTAGAATATTTTGGGACTCCTAAAATTTTCTAAAATTTCCATGAAACCTTTTTGAAATAAGATCAACTTTAAATTTCTTAATTTAATTGTTTCTTAAATTTCGCGTCTTTGCGGATATATTTTCTAATAATCAAATAATTCACAAAATATATATCTTTTGTTACCCTCGTATTGTGTATTATCTAACTAGCCTGTATCGTAATATCGGATTGTCCTCTTTTGACACAGCATCTTATCAAGCGTTTATCGAGTAGTTCAAGAGGAGAATGTTACGTGCACATAACAATTTTTATCGACTTCTTCATGGAATTTCCAAGAAAACGTCTGATTTTCAAACCAATTTTTTATTTATAGAAGTAACTTGTAAATTTTTATAGGAATTCTTATTTATAGGAAATTTTACTCTTTTACCCGCACTTTCTTTTTGATTTTTAAAATTCCTTTTTTTTAAGATTTCGATATAATTTATAGAATTATATATATTTTATGCTTGAATAATTTCTAGTGATCTATTTCTTGTGTCACTGTCAAATTTATGACAGCGACTATTGGGACGTAACAGTTTATTGAAAAAGTAAGAATAATTTTGCTATTGATATATATTTTATGTATAATTGTTTCACAGTAACTTAAATTACTATATTTCAAATTATGCTTAAATCGCCTTATTTATTAAAAGTGATGCACATTTCGGAATCAGTTGTACCAATATATATAGTTCATAATCTATATATGTATATAAAATACAGAACCTCTATATATATAAAACACAGAACCTCGATATTTTACTTACCGATTACCGATCTTATCCCTTGGTTTTTCCGGGCGTTTTTTAAGTAAAATATCGAGGTTCTGTGTACATCACGAGCGACCAATCTCGAAATTTCCAAAAAAAACGCCCGGGAAAACCAAGGGATGATTACAGTATTTGCTGATTTCTTATTTGAATTTAATTTCAATCTCAAATCGAACTTTCGCAATAGGCATTACAAAAAATATTGTAAGTAAGTATGTGGCATTTGCGGAAGACAACGAATTACGTTACATGCGAGCAAACAATCTCGAAAAAAAAACGCCCGGGAAAATCAAGGGATAAAATCGCTAATCGGTAAGTGAAATATCGAGGTTCTGTGTACATCGCGAGCGAGAAATTTTGAAATTCCCGAAAAAACGCCCGGGAAAACCAAGGGTGTCGCTGATCGGTAAGTGAAATATCGGAAAGGCGGAAACGACTCAATAGAGTGAAACTCGAGTAGAAAAAGACCGGTTACGACATGTTTAATTAAAAAAAACATTTATACGGTTCGATTTGAAATTAGAGGCATATATTTAGTTATGATCCATATAGTATTGATAAAATCAATTCATCATATTTATACTATTGTTTAAATTTTCGGTCAAGTTGCAATCACATATATTTTTTAATTGCAATATTGGCTGCGTTTTATAAGTGAAATAATAAAATGCAAACATATGTTTATATACATTAAATTACAGGCATCACAATAATTCATAATGTTGAACGCGTCGACTAATTAACTTTGTGTTCCTCGTTTGAATTAATTTTGTATACCTACTTTTCATCACTGAATTATTCTATTCAGTAAACTAACAACGCATCTGGAACGTTGATTATCGATCACCGAGCGAGAGCGCGCAATTCGATCCGTCCGCGTCGGTCGCAACGCGCGTCATCGTCGCTTTTATCGGGGATACGACGTGTAGATAGATAGTGGAAGCAAAGTACGGCTAAGCCGCCGGCAATACGCCCACCTGCAGGGTAAATGAAAGATCAGCCGGATCGCAAACAGTGGCTCGAGTGGCTATATCCGCGCTCGAGGGCCGGAATGTCAGCCAAAGCGACGATATCCCGTGCGTGCGTGAGCGCAGAAGAGGGCCAGAAAAAACAAGAGCAATGGTCAATCGCGATCATGCGCGTATTCATTTTGAGACACCACGTAAAAGCACCACTATAGCGCCAGAAATAAAAATCCCAGAACAGTTCGGTTCCCTTCGATGATATTGCTTTTCCCTCGAAAAGATCCGGAAAAGAAGAGTTCTCTTCGTTTTATTATATTATTCGATAAAAATCATGTAATCGATACGATCATACGTAATACCTATCGTTCTGACGAACGGCAAACTGGATCTTCTCCACGGCATTTTTGACTTTGACATATTATATTGAATAAGCTCTTCGAAGAGAAAACAATTTCCCGGAAATCCGTCGCTCACAGTACCTTTCATGTCAGTTGATCATTTAAGGTGGTTAATATATTTGAATACCTACATATATGTCATTTCGGTCCTCCTTAGAATATCAAACACGTAGTTTCCGTTTAGCTTACATAGCCACTGTGATATTCCCAAGCCACGTTGCTATCGGCATCATTGTTCGTCAACCGTCAGAGTTTACGCATCTAGAATGCACTCTTGTAATAGATGTAAACGTATTCGTTGCGCAAATATTTGTATACGTTGATTTACTGGTTACCCATGCGAGTTGGCCGCAAATATTTCGCACGTGTTACATGTCGTCAAGGAATTTTGCTCCATTGAATTTTAGATTCGCAAAATTTTGTAAGTTATATAAAATCGCAAAAGAAAATAATTTACTATTATATGTACAATACCGTGCAAAAGTTTGCGTACCTATACTTTTGATTTTTTTTGACTTAACTTGGTTTTACGCCATCTGACGTATCTTTATGAAGAATTATCGCAGTGCGATGTTTAAAAAAGCGTTTTAAAGCTTATTGTTAAACTCTCAGCTTTCGAATGTTTCAAGGCTCGTTTGGATAACGCTAATACGGTGGCACAACACAATTTTTTTAGAAAAGAGACCTTGAAATGCACTGCTCACTTCAAATCGTCGTAAATCAGTGAAAAAAAATGGTAGCGTAATGATTAAAAAAGCATTTTAAAGAGGAAATGTTATGTTTTATGATACAATCAATAAAATTTAGAGAATAAATTTCGTTCTCATTATGCACGCTATCAAAGTTCAAGTTCTTCAATTTTGCAAGTTCCATTTTAAATTACCGCCTTAATTTGTAGTAAAATCTTCGCAGAGGAACGTTTTTAAAGCTTTAATTTTCAGCTTTTGAATGCTTTAAGGCTCGTTTCTCTGCAAAGATTTTACTACAAACGGCGGTAATTTAAAATAAACCTTGCAAAATTGAAGAATTTCAACTTTGATGGCATAGAGAGAATGAAATTTATTCTCCAAATTTTATTGATTATATCATAAAACATAAGATTTCCTCTTTAAAATGCTTTTTTAATCATTACGCTACCATTTTTTTTCAGTGATTGTGAGTTATGACGATTTAAAGTAAGCAGTGCATTTCAAGGTCTTTTTTCTAAATAACTGTGTTGTGTCGCTGGTAAGTTAGCGTTATCCAAACGAGCCTTGAAGCATTCGAAAGCTGAGTTTAAGCTTTAATTTTTAATTTTGTTATTATTTCTATTTGAGATTTGTGTGTATGTGTGCATCAGTTTTTTCTTTGTACAATTTAATTCTAATAATGGTGCAATAAATCATTTCTCTTGTTTTCGGGGTAAAAGGAAAGTTTGTAATTATACCACCTAATGTAAAGTCCAACTTTTTTATTACATTAGTTTTTATGGTTTATTATGGTGCAATCTCGAAATTTTGCATGAGAAAGTAATATCTATCAGACTTTTGTTTTAGCTAAATGTCATTTCGGTTAACTTTCTGGTGTCCAGAATAGACACTATTTATTCCCCTGACCTTTTTTAACTCTATTTTGAATACTTCGCAGAGATTGAGCCGAAGAGAAAAATGGTTCTTTTTCCAAATCACGAACGTAACTTGATTATTCGCTGACATAATTTTGGGTAATATACGCTGTAATCGCCCGGTTTCCTCTCACATCCGTTTATGCGTGATCTCATGCGGTTGGAGAGCAGAGTAAAGATGCATGCAAGTACTTACCGAGCCGACACCGAGCGGTGGTGACGGACGGCCAATATTGTCAAGGCAAGAGGGCAAACAGCGTTCGAGTGTTTGCTCCTGGAAACCGTTAACGCTCTCGAAGTGGGGTTTTAACCACGCTCGATCGACCGACGAATGCACACGTAATTTATGCAGCGTGACGAACAGGTCGTTCGGCACAGTCGGCCGGAGTAAATTCCCCGTAAAGTTTGAAAAATTGCGTCGCGCAGACGATATTGCGAAAGACTTGCAAACGATTTGCTATAAGCGGATCACACGTGGCACTTGATTATTTTTATTTTTTTTTTTTGCAAACTCTCTTGCATGATGGAGAAATTATTTGACATCACGATGCGTTGTGCATGAATCCGCAGAAATACGTTTTAATGTTTTCGGAGATACAAATTTACGGAAAATATTCACGCAATAAAATTGCCAATGAACGATAAACCGAAACGACTAAAATTGAAGTTTTAATATTTCATCGAATAAATTTTGCGTGATTGTTTTATACAAGGTCTATCTTGTTGCTTTTAATCTACTTTATTTATTATTTTAAGACCTTTTAAAATTATCTTTCAATATCACCTATTCAATAAAAATTTAATTGCTTGTTGCGACACGCGAAGTGTAAAATCCTCTTTTAAAATTTTCGATAATTAAATGGAAAATAAGATCATACTTGGTCATTCATCTTTTTTTTTTTAAAAAGTTTAATTTTTAATGGTACACGTCTCCAAAAGTACAATCATTGATTTTGTTAATTAAGCCGAATAAGTAACATTTACTTCGCCAGTAAATAATTTTTTGACATATTTTTACACATCTAAGTACTTTACTTTACATTTTTACATATGTTTACATTTACAATTACTCACACATTTACTCTTTTACATTATATATTATCTTTTAAGTATTTTACAATTTATCTTATATATATTTATATGTATATCTATAAATTTTTCGAAACAATTTGGCTAATGATTAGCTTTCTCTTATGACGATCGGTATGTTTATCGAAACTTGTACCTCGAGGATGTTGCTCTGGTACGTGAGGTTCATCGTTAAGTGGTACATCTAACCGTTGTAACGATCCGCACATGTACGTACCTAATGAGATTAGGAGCGCATTCGGGCTCGCTGGCTTTCACGACGAAGCTTTGACCGAGTTGCTCGAGTGGCTGTATTGGCTTTTCGTGTACGCGGATTACGATGCGTAACGTGCCGTGGACACCCGCAGGCTCGGCAGCTTGTCGATTTTATGGATATAGCTTGTACTTTTTGCGAGAGTTCATAGGCGCGTAATGCAGCGGCTTCTGAAAGCGTTCAAACTAGATCCGTCTTAGGACGCTTGGGCGAAGTTTGACGTCCTGATAGAGCAGGATCAACATGGCCAATCTACACGAGAGAAGAACGACCTACTTTAAATTTAATTAAAAAGCTCTGTGAAATGTTTGAAAATTAAAATAGAACGGCGAGAGAAATGTATGTGGAGGACGTATGTCTGAGGCGCCTTGGGACACTTTTTATTCGAAATTGTGTTTCATTTTTCAGTTTATTATTTTAATACGACACATGATAATAAATCGATAAATAATATACTCTTTCCTTCACAATGTATCATGTTTAAAATTAAATTTAAATTTAATTTCACTATTTTCATATAACATTTTGTAAATTACATTATATTGATATTATTAAAAGAGATATATAATTTAAAAATGTTCCAGTCTGCGTGTGTGATGTTGCGGTCCGTTTATTTATGATTGAGATGGTGACAATGGCTTCAGGAAGCATGACAAGTGTAATTTACTTCGTTTGAATGTTACGTTAAAGGGAATTGTTCATCCAAGAAATTCGTTGAGCACGTGAAACTTGCAATATATCGTGTAATTTGAATACCTTTAATCCCAAGGGTACATCAAGTACTCCTTTAAGTAAGAAATGTTTGTTACTGAAGTAAATACTTGAGATCTACAAAGAGAAACTTCTCTTGCACTTCTACGAGCTCCTAGAAATACTCCATGTAGATGACGATATATACTGCACGTGAAAATTGCCATACTTACGCAACTCACTCAAAGGACAAATCACTTCCGGGAACGATCTTATCGAAATTTTAGAATTAATTCGACTTTGTTTTATTAAATTTCAGGGTTTTGCAGGGTTCAGGTATTTGTTCTTCAATATTAAACATGTCTTACAAGAGTTACAAGCAATGTTTAATCGATTTCGCATTATTCACAACTTCTGTATTTTATTTATTACTTCTTTTATAACTACGTTTTATCTTGATATAAAATTAATAATGTAGTGGCATTATAACACTAATTAATTATATTAATCGAGTCTGAGTAATATAGAAATATTGGTAACGTTAAACAAGATAGTTATTATTTTACTTTATTAACTTTTAAAATTTCTGTTTGCATTAATACTTCTACGTGACACTTATTATAATACTCGCAGAGGGAAATTCTAATTTATGAATTAATTGTATTGTATTTTATTAATATGAATTATATAACAGCATTTTATATAGGTAAAACAAGCGATGCTATTCAAAATTAATGTCATGTATATAATATATCGTGTATACGTAATTGTACATATAAGATAGTTAATAAAAATGTGACTTAAATAATAAAATAAGTTTATGGTATATACAGGAATAACGGTTCCTTCACCGATAGCACGCACTCGTATCAGAATTATGAATGTGTAATTTTAGAACACTCCCTTCCTATAAACGTAAATGGAATCAAAATTACGAGATGCGAAAAAAGAAGCCGCGAAGTACAGTATCGTATAGCTGAATTAAATCGGGGGGTAAAGGCAGAGCCTGTCGTTAAAGTGCCTACCCTGTCTTCCCTTTTAATCGGATACTTTATAGTGCAATTAATTGCGCGGAATTGGACCTCTATGTCGCAGATTTCATTGCGCGCAGTTTTATTCGCGCCGCTGATTACTCCGGTAATCCTAGAACGACCGGAAAAACGGAGCTTTCATTATATCCTTCGACGCGAGGCGTGAGCGAGCGAGTAATCGATATTGCCTTTTAAATTATTTTACGTGCCGAATGTAACTTGTTGCGCGAGGTCAGAGTTGCATGTGCATGCGCTCGATATGTCAGAAGCGTGAGAATTATAGGGCTTTCTTGTAAAGTAATGCTACTAATGCTTTTGACAGCCAAGTAAAGGTCAAATTTTCCTTGAAGCTTGACAAAAGTATTTAAGTCTTCTCTTTTCTCATTCACTTTTTTAATTAAACTTGACCGATTTCATTTAATTCTAATAATGCGTTTTCAGTAAAAATAAAAAAAAAGAAGATAAACGGAATTATTAGATTATTAATTTATATTATTTATTATTAAGGTAGACAGAACACAATTATTTTTGTAGTGATTAATATAAGTTAATTAATATAGAATATATAGATTAATATATAGGTTAACAATATAATATAGATTAATATTAGACAATTATGACATTTACAACCATTAGGTATTGTAGAAAATTTGTAAAGAAAATTGCAATATAATTAACGTTTTACCAAATTGATTTTAGTCGTGCTTATCTTCTTAACGCCGAAACCGCAAATTGTTTCATGAAATTGCTTCATAAAACTTCACTTGTTTTTCGCAGGTTGATGGTATTCTATGTTTTTTTACGTAGCATATAAAACTGCAAACTTACTCTCCGTGTTTGAAAATATACATATTAATAAAATATGAGAATCAAATTGCTTTTTCTTTCTCAGAGGTACATTGTACAATATAAATAAAGCATCAATATAGACTTCATTAGTTTAACGATATTTCATTATAAACTCTTACCTTCGTAGAAGCAAAGAAAAGTGTATTGAATCAATAGCAATTTAAACTGTATTTTTAAATTTCTATCTGATGCAAGAAGAAAATTTACAATCTATAAGTCTCTGACCTTTTAAATTAGATTATGATTAATTGCTTTTCCCCCTGATAAATTTCTTTTAGCCTGTTTATTTTTGTCAGATGAGATATTGCAAATTCACTAAACATAGATTGATATGTTTTCATTGTTATTGTCAGATTGATAAAAGGTGAAAATTACACAATTAAAATTCACAATCCAGTTATTTATCACTTTTATTTTTCACATTTTGGCGTGTACGTATTGCAAGCAGAAGCGTAAAATTCAATATGCCGGACATACTTATCTATACATATTCGCCGAATATTTATCGATCTTTAACGCGATTGATGAAGGCCGCTAGATTCTACCTCCTCGATCGCGTTTGACACTGGTCCAAGCTGGTCATATATCATTTTCTTCTATCTTGTCTCCGGTACACACGCAACCGGGATTTTCATCGGCTTTAGTTGCCATTTATGACGGAGTGCTTCTGGAAGTGGTGTTTCCTGAAGTCCGCTATCGTCCGAATAACGGTCATTGCTTAACTCGCCCAAATCGCGTTGGCTTAACACGTGAACCTATATGAAAACCACTTGATTATCGCTTGATTTATTACATGTTCGATAAAAAATACGTTCCATATGTATACACCTCAATATTAGCCTTTAATTCCTAAGCCTTTATAGACATTTAAAGACGTGTATAATTTGATGATTTACGTGTTAAATAAAATTTTTTGAAATATTAACAAATATTTCTTTGTAAAGAAAATTATATGAAAATTTATAAATAAGTTTTTATTCAGAATTTTAGTGCGCAAGTATTCAGCCAATACCACACAATATGCGTTGTAATTTTGAGATTTATTTCTGAGAAATAATTAATGATATGGAGGACAGGTTGTGATATAAGTTATAACGTGTCATATTATTCTGTAATTCACTGTATCGTTGCTCTACAACAAGTCTCTCGGATGAATAATCACGTACGTAAATTAATACTATTAATTAGAATTGACCGGCAGGTGAATTCTTACTATAACAAAGATGTCAACTACACACAGGTTAATTAATCTTTGATATTAACGGTTCTAGCGGCATTCCTTGCAATTAATACAAATAATTACGATCGCGTAACGTATTGCTGCGCACAAGTAATTCTCGAACCACGCTGTTAAATGTTACATCCTTGTTTAACATTCTCCCCTATCTCTAATGGATAAAAATAGACGGTGCAGAAAATAATAAGTGTTGTGTATTTTTATGTTTTTTCTGCGTTGGAAACTACCTTCTGTATGTTTTTTTAAATAAAAACTGACAGAACATGTCCTGTTATGTTTTTATATTTTAATATATATTTTTTTAAATTAAGAGTTATGTGTGGTACATTAGCAAGCATAGTTTTTGCAAAGAAAATGTCAACGGTAACGTAGCAATTAAAATCTTGTTATACAATGACATAAAATTATTAAAAAGCAACAGAGAACAGTAGAGCGATGTCGGTATTTATTTTATACCGCCACTCTAGCGAAACGAAAATAGGATTCAGACGTATAGCTGTATTCGCAGTACAATATTACATAATCAAAGCGTGTCAAATCGAGCGCGCAAAGCGTAATTAAACGAGCGTCTATTGCACAACTGTGGCGTGCAGATTTGTTCGATATCGCTATTGCGATATCGAGGCGGCACGAGGGCCGGTTGTTCCAACCTGTTGGTAAACTAACTAATAGGTAAATTATATGTCTATCTTTGTCTAATTCAAAGGAAAAGCAAAGATACATATATGATTTAACTATTAGTTAGTTTACCAACGGGTTGGAACAACCGGCCCTTGCTACCGCGGCGGATGGCGATGTTTATTTGGATGACGATGGGACGTCCGGTGATCAATAAGCTGAGAGTTTACGCGGTCGGCGCTAATTAAAGTTGTGTATACTTGTACAATACTCGACAACCACTTGGGCGCACCACGGCGAGCGATCCGCTACTTCGCGCTAAGTACGGATTATCGATTGTCACGCAATCTTACTATGTAGTGGAGCAGTCGGCAGGAATTGAGCTTGCTCAGGCAGGCTTTCGGCTTGCAGCTCGACGCGGTCAGATATCTCGGATAATGTCCCTCGCCCAGGTCCCTTATTTCGTATTGCGTTTCACAGGTGCATGGCAGAGACTGCGAATAAATGTCTTCGTGTCAAGCAATCTTAGGTAAATATTTAGTATTGGAGAGTCACCCCCAATTTGACCATTTTCACAATTTTGATATATATGTTGTCAAAGTCACCCTCCTGAGTGACCTTCAGAAGGTTTTAGCCGGCGGTCGTTTTTTTATTAAAAAGTTATTAATAAAAAAAGTTTGAAAAATATAGCAGTTATTTTGAGTATTGAAAGGCATTAACGACTAATATGTATGTGGAAATAGTACATGTACGAACGAAAGGAAAAATTATTTAAAGCAGTGAATCGTTAATATATTCAACAGTCTCTTTGTTAAAGACTGTTAAATGTAAAAATGTAATTACGGTCACTAATTAATATCGCGGAAATTACACGTCGAGAAGTCGAGTTAAACTACATATCTTGTCGTCGAGTTAAATTAGTTAAAAATATATTTTCTGTTATGATGTGTGAGGCTGTAAACATCGTCTTTTACGTCGTAAACAGTCGCGTAGGGAAAAAATCAAGATAATAGTCCTTCGATGATGAAATAAATTAATTAAATACACCGAAGCGATGCTACACACAATATTTATCGTGCGTTGCTAGATAGCTTTTTGTAACGAGCTTATTTTCAATTTTCCAACGAAATGAATTTCCACACAGCACGCAATATATGTATCGAGCATTATACTTTTCCGTGGTTGACAGTTGTTTCATCACTGCCGCTTGCAAACCGTTTTACGAAGCTGAAGCGAAGTAATTGAATAACGTGGCGAAAAAAAGAAAAGCATCGCTCTTTCTAAAGTTCGGATTGCTACGCGTTTAATCACTCGTTATGCTGTTACCGCAAAACGTAACTGCAATTTGCCATTTAGCATAAAAAAAATCATCATTTGCAGTCGCAGTTGTCATGTCTGAATAAATCTGGGTGACCTTTGCCATTAACATCGGCCACGCGCGTGCAGAACCTTCGCGTTTCAACATTAATTTAGAAAATAATTACGAAAATAATTACCACGCGCGTTTAATAAACTTTACACACGAAAGAGCGACGATATCAGGAAGGATCGGATACATTTACACCCGGGCTAGCTTCTACGGGAAAGAAGGTATCTTTAAGTATGTCACTTTTATCCTTTCCTGAATTATTTAAACAAAGAAACCACTTCGGTTAACAGTCAAGCGTCAAGTGCAGGTGAGCACTCTACCTCGATATATACAGTATTACACGATGAATTCGTAATCTAAACTTGGCTGAAACTTGGCGTACCGCGCGACAGTGTCATGTAACGACGCCACTTGTTCGCAGAAAATAAGTTCACGGAAGAGAAATTCTTAGGAATTATGCAAACGTACTCTCGTTACGAGACGCGGTTGCAGACCGACGTCCTCGGCGCCCGCGGTGACTCGTTTGACCTCGCCAAGTCCCTCGGAACGGAAGCTACGCTTGTCGTCGTAGAGGAATGCGTTCCGGTTGCCCTCGGAGACATCCTCGCGATCTTCCAGTAAGAACTCCGGCGCGATAATCTGCTCCTTCCACCGGCCGATCGACAAAACTTCCCCCATGCCCTCCGCCGACAAACCGTGGACCATTATCTGATTTGGTCAGTCATTAAAACGTGTAATTGAAATAATCAATAAGTATGTAAGATCTGTTTATATTATCGCGCGTGTAGAATGAAATTCTTCTGTCGCGAAATTTTATACCTAATTTCAATGAGAATTACAAATCATATTTCTCTTCTGTACGAATAATTTTAATTTTAATAAATAAAAGGTCAAGGACTCTCGAAAACTTAAACAAACAAGTAAAGGGCACTGAGAGTCGACGCGGTTCTTAATGCGTTGAAATATCAGATTACTGATTTATTCATTCATTGTACATTCAATCCGTACGTTTCGGCTCAGGATTGAGCTATCTTCAGCGATATAAATTAATATTTGATCAAGTTCTCCATTATACCCAAATGAGTTTCATGATTGGAAGATCCAGAAACGATGTTAGTTTGCAAATGACTACGAGATTAAAATTAGATAGTCAAGAGAACGAGAACATTACACAGAAAGACATTATCAAAGAATCAGGTACAAAGTTTTATCCGAAACAGCACATATAAAGAGATTCCGAAATAACGGTCTTGTCAAGAGAGCGCACACATGGTAAATGTTTACTCAAATATTAATTTATATTGCTGAAGATGGCTCAATCCTGAGCCGAAACGTACGGATTGAATGTACAATGAATGAATAAATCAGTAATCTGATATTTCAACGCATCAAGAATCGCGTCGACTCTCAGTGTCCTTTACTTGTTTGTTTAAATTTTAATTTTACTGACCAATTTTTGCAACATTAAAACTGATTTCTTTTTAATTGAATTATCAAAAAGATATTCGTAGAGTGATCAAAATACAACAATAAGAAAATCTGCGGTGTTTATTTAAATGAAAATATAAACTGCATTTTTTAAATGTTAATTACGTTCAAAATTATTAAGTCATAATGGCGAATATTAAAGACCTGCACTAAATAATGACTACCATCAAAATTTTTCCAAATAAAAACATGATCAAAGTTTATCGAATTCAAAATCTGTCGTCTAAAATAATGATCTCCATTTTTGTGATGCTTCTACACAAAAAAATAAGGAAGTTCTTATCTAATTTTTCCGCCTAACGCTAATTCACGCGGTGCTTTAAATTAATGCTAAGTAATACATTAAGTATTATGTTTACACAAAAGCAGAGTAGATATAATAAATTGCAGGATGAGGGTCGCAACATAATCGTATCTGATGCTTACACAAAGTACAAGGAACTTCATCCTTCCCAGGACACGTTTTGTACAAGCCATCGCCGTACACTGAGGACTTGTCTCCAACATCCGTTCCTTATATACGAAATTATGAAAATAATAGCGGCCCTATATTCTGGCGATAGGTAAGATCCCATTACATCGTCGCCAAGATGCCATTAACGCCATTCGATATCCGTCCGAGGGGGATGCGTGGATTTCAGGCAGCCTTTGTTTGACCTACTCGGTACCTATTTGTCTTTTGTCTCTCTTGTATCTATTCACGATCCATAAATAACTGTAGGTACTTTTTCCTTCGGACGAGGTTCTCCCGGACCTTCGACCCCTATACTACGGAGACGGGATCGCGGCATATAAGGGCGTCCACCAATTCCATTCGAAACATTTGCTCTAACGCTGCCGCTGGGTAACGTTGCAACGCTGCTGTAACGTCGACACCTATAAAACTCCAATTTCACGATACCTGTCCGCTGTTTACTACCGTGACGCGAAACAATGTGCAACACTAAATTGACAAATGCGTTCGGGACACATACGGTGCACAATGGCTTTCGAGATAAAGCTTACCTACAGTTTTCATGCAAGCCACAGTACGCGAACGCTTGCTCTCAAAGCTCGGAAGGATCGAATTTTGCGAGTACCAGCTCGGTTTTGATGTAGCACGTATGATGGTACGTGTAACGTGTATTGAACTTTGAACTATCATATGTATCCATAAATATTTGTTAAAATTTATATTGTTATATTATTTACGTAACATAACTATATGAACTTCAATCACATGTAATGATACAAACTTCGACATTGTTTAATGATTATTTTTATTTTATATTGCTTGCAAGCGATTGACAGATTGCCTATTACTATATCAGAAGTGATCGTATCTTAATTAAAAGTACTTCTCTTCTCTTCTTTCATCTATGTTGATTGTAACAGTTCTGTCTTTATTTCCCTTGTAATAGAGCAACATTAACACTAGAACTACCAAGGGGGTCAAAATGACCCGCTTGACATATTTTAATAATTTATTATACTGCATTTTTAAAACATCTTAATTTCTGAAATTTTCCCTGCAATTTTTATTAAAATTACATAGATGATTAATTTTATTAATTGTTTTCTATTTTTTCTTTTTTTTTTCTAAGATTTCTTTGGTAGAAGTAAATATAGATTAATCTCCGGTAGTTCTCTCTCTAGTGTTAACAAAAACGATCTATTATATAATTTATTCATTTAAATTCTTTTCCCATTTTCTTAAATGTACGTGATATATGACATGTCTAATTGTAAGAAGTTTAAACTAATACAATTTCTCGCGCCAGGCAATCACGACGAAAACCTGCAAATGATTTATGGCGTTGTGTTCTCGATTGTTATTGACGAACGGGTATCGCGTGCGGACGAACAATCTATGGAAAGTTATATCACAGTATCGGTATCGAAGATCGCAGCCCGGCGTTTAACGAGCTTGTCTTAAGTTTTAACGACGCAACGACGGGCCATCGGGATTCGCGAGGATCGTTCTCTCCGGGGCGGCATTAGTACGAGTTAACCGAGCGGGCGATACGCGAAAATGTTATTGCTACTTGCTACCCCGCGGTAATATATACACACATAGAGGGAAAATGAAAACACACGGCCTTCCCCTCATTGCCGCTCGTGAGATTCGCGCGCGACGAAATTACGTAACGCGTTTCGGAGTCATGCAAGCCGAATTGCGACGTGCATCAGATTGCGTAACCAGCGCAATCTGAATGCTTTCCAACGTTAATGTCCTCTGTTGCGCGTGATTATATTGAATTGTAAAATAAATGTGAAAAGATTTCTAGTAGATAGCGTCGTCGCTATTGCAATAACAATAGCACACACGACAGACGAGAGTTAGGTACATATCGTATTGATTCAAGCTTATGAAATGATTGATCCAAATTGATCACGTTAAGCGATATTGAATGCCGCGCGTCACATATGTTTGTGAATATCATTCATCGCGAAACATCTTGTTATCTTGTATATTTCACGAGTCATCCTCATTTCGTATGATTAAAGATCAGGTTCAATATCAACTTGTAATGTTAAATTATGCTCACTTTGAGTCATTTTCAACTATTCGATCCTATATAGGTCGCTGCTGCTCCTACTCCATATGTCGTTAATTTAAGTAAAACAATGTTGCTTTAAACAATAAGTTATAAGTGAAAATACGTACATGATACACAATCAAATCAAGAGAAACGTCGTTAAACGGTCAGGACTGGATCTTGGTTGCCTAATAATATTATTTGAGTGAATTTTACGTATACTTACAATCTTAGCAAACCACGCGCCGTTACTTTCGGACATAACAGAACGACACAATTACATAATTAAATTGATTATCAATTTAATCATATTATAACATATATACAAGAAAATATTAGAAATAAATGATATAAGAAATATGGGATATACATATATATATATAGGATAGGATACGTGGAATATAAAGGATATGTTGCGAAAAATAACAATCTAGCCAGGATTCAAACTTAAACCTCCCTTATTCCGTGACAAGCGTCTCAATCAATTCGCCTACTGAGGCATGTAATTTGTATAACGTAAAATTCACTTAAATAATATTGTTAGGCATCCAAGATCCAGTCCTGACTGTTTAATGGCGTTTCCCTTGATTTGAATGTTATTTTAACTAAATCAATGGAGTTAAATTAATAGTAAATTTTAACACACACATACACACGCACACATATGGTAGTTAAAAATAACAAAATGTTATTTAACTTAAGGTATTGGTTTAACCCGTTCCAGTCACACTTCCCGAGAATCCCGTAATGGTCACACTTGGGTGGAATCCACCCAAGCGTGTTTGCAAGTGTATAAAAAATTGTAGGTGACCTTTAAAAAAAAAAAAAATATCCTGTTGTAGTTTAAGTCTTCCTTAAAAAGACTGTATAGGTTTGATTTGCAAAAAATTAATTTAACATATGTAAAAAAATAGCCCATTTCCATTGGTTTACTGGGTCGTTGTCGAAGTCAAGAAAACGCTTGGGTGGATTCCACCCAGTGTGACTGGAACGGGTTAAATTTTATCTTTTAATATTAACAGTGTATAGCTAATAGTATGTCATATTTTAATGATTTTCCATGTAGATATGTGTATTTAAGTAATTAAAAGCGATATCATTTATCTTAGAGAATTTTTTTATTTCGAAAACTTAAAATAATTCAAAATTTGAATTAAATATTTCTACAAAGAAGAAAACACGCGAGTTTATTTTTGTCTGCATTTTAATATATGTATGTCTTTCTTGAGCAGGCACTCGACTTCCATACTTTAATTTCGTTTTATATTTCCTCTTTTGCATTTGCCATTCCGTCATTTTCGCATTACTTACGCGCGACAAATATCTAAACGGTAAACGATGCACACAGACGCGAGCGATTTTCAGGGCCAAGAACTATTTTCTGCACCAGATACGAGAGCGTGATCGATCGCGGATGGTCGCCTCCCCTCATCCCTACACGCAGTTCGCGGTTTTCGCATTTATGTGCGTGCACAGGATAGTCCGATTAAGTTAACCGTACTGCGGTGGCGAACCATTATGAAATTGCCACAATCTCTTTTCCAAAATTGTCATACGCTACAATGTCA
Organism: Leptothorax acervorum; assembly: GCA_035220615.1. Taxonomy (NCBI): domain Eukaryota; kingdom Metazoa; phylum Arthropoda; class Insecta; order Hymenoptera; family Formicidae; genus Leptothorax; species Leptothorax acervorum. The sequence goes on along the minus strand of JASTWQ010000258.1, from coordinate 87,055 downwards.
CTCTCTTTAAAAAAAAGCAAGAAATGTTTCTTCTTCTTTTCTTAATGCACGATGGTCAAACAAACGTTATGTGTACGTAAAATGTTGGAATTATTTTAGTCAATTATGCATTTTTCATTTAATCACTGATAAGATCACAGATAAAAAGCCGCAGGATAAAAAGCGATGCGAAAAAATACATGTCAACTAAGATTATTATTAAAGAATTTTGGCAAATTAAGTTTTGAACATGAAAATTGGTTATAAAATGCTCGTTCTCAATTTTAGTCTGATTTTACATTTTTATTCAAAATTGCACAAACAGTATTTGAGATTGATCCATGATTTAGAATTTATGCAGATTTTATAGATGTTTTAAGATTTTTTATTTTTATATAAAGAAAAGAGAGAGAAAGGAACGAAGAATCAATGGTATCTTATTCCACATTATGTCATATATTAAGCAGAGAATCATGCGCTGGAAATAATATTAAGAATATTTTTATCATCAATTCGAAGAATTCTTGAAGAATCCAGCTAATTTCTTGTCGAGGTTTTACAACATTCCGTGTCTGCGTGAAACAATTAATTACAATTCAGAACTTCAGAAGTTAATAAACTGTTGGACAGCAAGGATGATTCTCTCGGGACGCAAACTTCCAGTTGATTTCGCGACGCGCGGTCTATTGAAAGAAATACTTTGAAATTCCGCTTGAGTGTTATTAAAAATCTTGTTCTAGTCCTTGAAGTGAAGAGTATAAAGACCAGCAGAGCTCGGCTGCTTCGAAGACACCTGATCGTCTCGCTTTTAAGTGATATTACTTTAAGTGATATTAACCTGTATATATCTTGTGCTTATCTCTCGATATTAATCTCCCTCTTTTCTAGTTCTCGCAAAATGCCGGATTTTAATGCAATGTCGAAGTTTGACGTTAATTAATGTGCTATCGAAAAATACTTACTTTTTATTTGACAAAAATGGCTAATGATCAGAAGACATGTCCGATTTGATGGATTAAACGTTTATTATCCATTTATCCCGACTAGACCGTATAAAAACGTTGTGGCATTAAAAGATTATCGGGACAGCGGTATGATGAAGAATACTCGTTCGTTCAAACTGACAAGTTCATTGAAGTATTATTACATCGTTCATGGTAAAATAGCAAACTCGCTATTTTACCAAATTACCGCCATTTAATCTTTATTTTTTTTAGAAGACAAATAGGAGTGATATGACGAAAATTTATTAAATTTCTTAAAGCCTTTAAAAAATTGTATAATTTATTTCACGCAATCGCATTAAAATTCCCATAATTAACGAGAAAAACTTGTCTCTCGTCGTCTCTCAGCTATCGCAATTCCATCGTCACGAACAAGCGTAAAATTGTTCTTGTGCATGCATCTCGCATAAACTCATTTACTATTTATTTGTTCGACGTTGTAGTTTCAGTTTTCGCTTTCGATGTATGAGTCGAATTTCGCATTGTGAAACGAAAAATGTGTCTAATCTCTAATGATGACCTGCGGCGCGCCGCGTCTGCGCGACATTTACACCCCTTCCTAAACAGGGGAGAGCGCAGCCCTCTATATATTTCATAGGAGCACGAGACTCAGGGCACTCCACGCGTTTTTCACGACGTGTGCATCACGAGTCTGAAGGAATCGGCCGATCAGTTTTCCCTTGAAGAACGACAGCATCTGTTGGTACCAGACACCGTGTACTACACGCCGTGGCATAATGGCGTTTTCCCGTTCATCGATCGTGATCGTTTTCATCGGCGTGGTCGCTTACGCGACGGCCGGACCCGTTCAGGTAAAGCACACATCCTCAGATATCACGGTCGTAACTTTAGTTATAATTTTCCTTTTACCTCCGTAACTACTTGTTTCACTACAAAATAATCCTCTAATTAACCGTGAATGCATCAGCATCTAATATTATTATATGTAAAAGTTGTAAATGTACAAATTTTTGTGTATATTTGATTTTATAATGGCTAAGGAAAAAATTCTTGTTTTTAAGTATGATATTTTATTAATTAACTCCCTTGCTAAATGATCGAAAGAGATTTCTCTTTAGCACACTTAGGGATAAAATCATTGTGTTGCCGCGTTTAAAATCTTCAATTTTTTTCTTTACAAAAGTTGCTGCGTTTCTGATAGATATGTGTATTAACTTTTACAATATTTTATAATAATAAACAAGATGTCTCAGAATTATCGCTACACTCGTTAAATGCATCAGACTCCTGAAATCATTTTGAGATAAAAGTTCTAATACCAAAATGTCAAGGTTATAATAGTTTTTAAATGAGAAGTGGTTAAAGTTTACCAATCAAATTTTCCGAAACTTGTGTGCTCAGCGATATGCAGAATTACATCAATTTCGAGAATACGATTGATGTTTGAAAATACCTTCATTACTGTGCGACATGCCATGTATGAGCGCGCTTTCGGAGAATTTAATCGGTCAACTTTAATCACTTTTCATTTAGAAACTATTAGTTACAGCCTCTTCAATATTATGATATTAGAATTTTTACCTCAATATGGTCTAAAGAATCTGTCTCTATTAGAATTAATAGGTGTCACGATAAATCTGAAATATCTTGTATTATAGAATAGTAATAGTTGTCAATTGTTGCACAAGCCGGATTACTGATTTATTAGGTACTGAATTTGCGTCTTTCTCTGCTAGCATTTTCGTGTTTTCCCTCAGTTATATAAAAAGAATTAAGTATCGCAGGTGAAAATTTTAAATGTAATAAGTATTTTGGACAAATTCTTTTTGTTATATAAAAATATAACAAAAAAAATAAATTTTTTTTAGTATATAAAAATATAGATTATGTAAGAATAATATTTCTTTCAACGCCCACACGAAATTATAGTATGAAAAATATTGGTCACATTTTTGGCGTACGTGTATGGATTTTCAAATCTGTGTAGCATCTTTCTATTTTGCACGACAAAAATTCGATCAATGCATGCATGCATGTATAAACAAAGGGATCGAACGATAACGTCAAAATACAAATTTTTGTTTTTCTCGTTAGCAACAATGTGCAATATTGCAAAGTAAAAAGCTAAATACAGAGATTGGTACAGTAACGACCTTTGCGTAAATAATATTATACCGTAGCCAATTTAGTGCAAAATATCGCGTAAAAAGAGCTTTTACTTGCCATTTAGCCAAATGTAAAATTATTAATTTGGAACGTGATCGATCAAAGTAAATCCATACTAAATAAACGTATCCAATTTTTGTTGCGTTATGCGAATAAAAATTTTTTACTGCGTCACGTTAAAGGTTAATTGTTAAGCTTGGTAATTAAACTGAATATTGCAACGTTCGCCTGTATGCTTTAATTTGCAATGAGCGTGTGCAACAGGCGCGTAGGTACTCAACCTGCCGATCATTATAATTCCAAATAACAAGGTGAACGGGCACTACGTCCGACAGATTGTTTATTTGTCAATTTCGACAATTCCGCATTATACGTATATAGAGATTGAATTTCATTTGACTTTACACGAGCCATTGGTATGTAATTAATTTTGTTGAAATATGTCCATGTTAAAACTTAATTGAGTGATAAAGCACATGAGACTGCACTCTGCAGCTTTTAGTATGATTAAGTCAGCTGCCAAATTTGTTATTTATTAGAATACTATAAAGCGTGCGCATCGCTATTTATTCTCGAGTGTTATATAGGTATCTTTAATAACAGAGGTACATATCAAATTTAATTTTTACATTTATTTAACATCAAGATAACTATATAAAATCAATCACGATAATTTGTATTGTGTGAGTTGTCAAAACACGATTTTCGCGCTGACAGTTACTCTCGCAGCACGATGCGAGCTAACAATAAGTGAAAGAACCAATCTGCAAAAAACAGCAACAATGAATTTAATTTAAATTCACACGGCTTTTTTAACTCGAGAACGGGCGCCACATTTTTTGTGCATAAAAGGTCACCTGGGGCTATTTTTACATCTCAATTAAAAATTATTGTTATTAATTACCTACATATTGAATATTTTTTCATTATTCTATAATTTATTAGTATTTGAGGACAATATGTATATAGATTTACTTAACATTTTCTGAAAAAAGTAAGGAGAAACAAAAAAATATTTAAAAAACGAAAAAAGCATATTAAAATTACTGTGACATGAGCTTCACTTTTTTTGCTGCTTGAGTGTTTAAGTAACCCCAAACGCCCGTTTTCGGGTTAAGAATGAAATTAATGTCATTTTTTTGTGATTATAAATTTGTGATTAGTTTTTCCAAAAATTGAATAAGGCTAAATCAATTTTATATATATTCAGCGTTAAATCATTATTACACAACTGATGTTATTCATTAAACTATTAAACTAACTGATTATAATTATACAAAAGATTGAAATAATTTTTAAAACATGTTTTAAAATTAAAATATATTTTAAATTTATTTTTATATTTTATAAAATGTATAATCGCTATTTTTTCTCAAGACTTTTTTTTTCTCAATGATGCGAGTTTAGTAAATTTAAGCTTCCTTAAGCACTATAGCAGCACTCAATTTCCGACGGAAAGTAGCAGCTGCGCAATTAAATTGAAAACTGCCAAGAAAAGTCGGAATTTTTTGAGAAAAAAGTTTTTTGTGTGGAGAAGTACGCGACAAAAGGAACGTTTTACAATGCCTACAAGGTGTAATTATGGCCTTCGCTTTGAAAATCTATTCGACAACAATCTCTTTATATTATTCTCCCTGTTAAGCTTCCAAGGACTTTCGTCAGTTGTTTGTCGTGCGCTTTACTCGATAATCCATCGTGAGAAGGGAGAAGAGCGCACGATGCGCCTCGTTGCATTCGCAACTTGTTGCATCGGGCCGCTCGACGTTCCTCCGGAGTAAGCGTCGCGCGAGGCCAAATAATCTTCTCGCTCGCTATTCTCGTGTCTTGACCTTTCCGCTCTTATCGAGACATTATCTCGACACGAGACTGCTCGATGGCTCTCGCTGTTCCGTGGCTTTCCGCCGGATGAGCCGTGAAGTCGCGTTACTCGACATATCGGAGTGGACACCACTTCGCCATTTCACTTTGCACTTCCGTAGATTGAAGTGAAGATCGACCTTAGCGGCGTCTTTCGATAAAATGTCCTTGCCGGCCGGAGATTGTTAAATATGATTGTTATCTTTTTATACATTTTTTTACATTTTTATATGCCGTACAACAAAATTAATAAAACCAATGAGTTTATAAAGAAAGAGCGTGTAAATGTAATAAACACATTCAAAACCACTTTGTCGTTGTACTTTTCTTCTATAATAAAAGAAAAGATTTTCTTTTTATACAAAAAAAGAGTACAACGAAGAAGAAAGGAAAATTTAAAATGATATATTATAGGTACCTAAATAATTACGCATTTTGTTGCATTGGCATATACCTATGTATTATGTTACTACCCCAGAGCTTTTCTCTCTCAAATAAAATATTAGTAAAATTGAATTTAATGCAGTCCGCTCCTTCTATTCTTCTCTCTCTGAGCGAAAGTAACCTTTAACTTAGCGTGTTATTTCACTTGAAATCTTGTAATAAAAATCGTCTCCTTCATTTCCATGATATTCATCTCGGAGCAGAGAGAGAAAAAGAGAGAACTTATGGATTCAACCGGTAGGAATTCTTGGAATGAGAGAATAACGTACTTCTCATGTGATACGCTTTCTCCTGCATATTTCACATCCGATGATACCATCGGCTGTCTCTAATGCAAAAACTTGAAGCAAGTGTGTATAGGGCGTACACGCGAGACTGTAATTTACAAGGACATTCGCGATAGCCGGCTTTCAGACGGCGGCTAGATGTTCGCGCGTGGCTCGGCGATAGCCGAACGGGTTAAACCTCGGACGACGTATATGCGCGACTGTGCGAGAATGTACGAAAAGTTTTCCCATGCATACTAAATGATACCTGTGAGGCAGCTGAGTAATACGTACCCGGGGTGACACTGTCGGAACTGCGTTGTACAGAACAGTGCAGGTTGCATATATGCACGAGGATATCGGTGACCTCGACCATTCATCGTGAATCTCATCCCGATCAGCGATCTCTCGGCGCGTGCGTTTAACGCTTGATATTAAACTGACATATCGAAACGTTGTACCTCTATAATTTTATCTGTCATGTTGAATGGGGAAAAAAGTGAGTTTTTATTTTAAACTCTTATGACTAACAATAAGCGATGAAGTGTTGAGCGCAGATTATACTCGTACAATTGCAAATACAATTTTTTATTAATTTTAGAAAGACTCATTGTTTTTAGGATGTATAGTTAATTTTTTAATAGAAAAATAGCAATTATACAAGAATATAGTTATTATTTTTTCGTAATAATTGTTATAATAGATAAATACAATAGTTTAATATATAGGGTAGAATTTGATAACTGTACTTTAATCTGCAGAATATGACAAATTATATTATGTAAAAGAATTCTATAATTCAATTATGGCAGTGATCTTTACGTGATTTAAAAAAATCGATTTTTTCAAAATATGATTTTACCATTATTTGTCCCTCTCCAGACCATACAATTTTTGTCTGGAACATTTTTGCCGAAACATTTTTGCCTGCCTCAGTTTTTGAGATATTTCGGTATTTTAAGTTTTAAGTACCGCCCAAACTAGTACCTATATATTACGTACGTACATACAAGTATAATATATACCTAACGGTGTTACAGCTTATAAAATTTGCAAAAGCAGCTTTAGAATGGATTTTTTATTTTTGTCAATATTCCTTGTTCCATCTCACGTTTAAAACACAAATTTTGTTTCGCAATTTCCGTAAACAAGATAAACGCTACTTCTGAAAAACAATTACTTCCTCATCGATTGATCGATAATTGTTTGTTTAAAATCGATCGAAACTTCATTAACTTTGTCAACTTAATTATTAACCGTGACACTCGCCAGTTATTACAGCTTGTGCTGTTACAGTAAGTAATGGCGCATGATGAAGAAACGCGATTTCGTCAAGGCACAATCGATGCTGTCGTCGACCGTCGACGTCGGCGCGGCGTTTGGTTTTAAGAGCGAAATTAAATCTGTAAAATTTTCTGTCCTTCGGCGTTTTGCAATGTACGCAAAATTTTATTTCTCCTCTCTTTGCTTACCATCCCGGTACGTTATGGAAGATTGCAGCTGCTCCGGAAGGCCTCGAAGCAAAAACCCCTTTCGTAAAATTCGATTAAATCGCTAAAACGCATCAGAAGAAGAGAGAGAGAGAGACATATGGAGTTGTATGAACGTGTAGCTTCCGATTTTGTCGAATGTTTACCGATGATATTGCCAACAAGCAATAATAGGTTCTGAGAAAGGAAGAACGCTTTTTGACCCGGACGGAAAAGGCGATTCGTCGTGTAAATGCTAGATACGTGTGTGTGACGTTGGCCTTAACCCTTATAATTAGTCGTGCGAGTCAAGTAAATGATATAATGACGAGCTGTAGCAACTGTAATATATCGATCTGTAGTTCGCGAATGGCGCATTCAAGGTCGGCCACGACGGCTTGAAGGGTTGTTTCTCAGTTTTCACCAAGTCTTACAAAGGATGGTATTAATACTAAACGAAGCAATTATAAGCGGAAAGGTTACGACTCTTATAAAAGTCTCGCAAGATCTCTACAAAACCTGTAGTTAAGTAACAATTTAACTGACAAATTAATTTTTCACGATTTTAAAGAGAGGAGCTCCATAACGATGAGTTTTAGACGCATTACATTTATTAATTCAATACTAATTAGAGTTTTTTCCTACTATTTACGAAGCGTGGTAGATTGGCGAGAAAACGTAAAGATGTGAAAGAAAAACATTATTATATTGTGTATTACTCGTTACAAGAGCGGGAAAATAATGTGGAAGCCAAGGAGTTAGCATTCGTTGAATAGGCGCAACTGTCATAATGCATTTTTCAATTCGGTTGAAGCTGCAGAATGACTGTGCCGGGAATTTATAATGTGCGCCTGACGGACGAAGGAGAAAAACGTCGCGCGGTAAATTCGATCCGTAATGTAAGGTCGAGCACCGTACGAGACGAACGAAGTTTTAATTAGCATAATGCAGCTCGCAACCTCGTGGCAGGCGCGATAAGGACGACGAGCACGTGCCGTCGTCACGCCGAGAACGGGCTTAACATGTGGTTCTTATGTGCGTGAACTTAAGATGTGCTTTACACGTATTCGAAAGCTGATTTTTATATTTTTTTTCTCTTGCCTTGAGTTACATTACAATGCTCGTCTGACCATACCTACCGACGTTGAATAGATGAAGTCGAAATGAATAATTAAACTTCCTCTGGGAATAAACAGCTAGTCTATTGTGTTAGATCAGTTAGATTCAGATCTGTATGTCAAGTTTGTTCTGTTAAAGATAGAACGCAAATTCACAACGTTCAAACAGAACATAGTTGTAAGTCACGCGATGCGTTCTGCAAATTTTATTAGAAAGACAAATAAATAAAAGTTTTTATACTGTACCTCAAAGAACAGTCCATGCAACAAATTTATTAAAATTATTTCTAATTAAGAAAACTTTTGGTTCTGTGTTTTATGATAATTTCGTTAATAATATAATCAAACATTAAGAACAACTATTGAATCAAAAATCTAATTATAAATAGGAAAATATAAAATATACTTATGTAATTTGTATAATTATTAAATATTACGTATAATTATTACATATATTATTAATATTAAATATAATAAATAAATTTTATTTTATTGCTTAATTTAAAAAAATTATTATTTCTTATAATCTCTCTCATAAAACTTGAAAATATTATTCGATATCAGATTTCTATTTTGTGTGATATTTCTATTTAACTGTTTTAAAAATGTCAATGATAAAGTTAAATCATGACTCTACTATCACTCGTTAATATTTAATGAACGCTGACACAAACGATGTGAAATACAGTAACTAGCAAATGACCTAGTCGTTAATAATGAAAACAAGCCTGTGGTTGCAACTTTGTTAAAATGACAATAAGTAAGCTGTGTATAAGGAGCCTGTGGCTATAATTAAAAAGTTTCTTTTGTTTACGGTTACAGGCTGGACCGAACACGCTACAACAAAATGAGTATGGGGGATTGGCGGATTTCTTGACAAGAAACTGGGATGATCGAAGTAAGTACTCGCCAAAAAGAAAGATAACTTATTTGTGCTTATTATATTGAAAAAAAGAGAAAACGTCTAAGAAAAAACTACAGCAAATATCAATTTTCAAAATATAAACGCTAATTATGAAAACTTAATTAACTCGAGAAATTATTACAAACGAGTTTGAAACTAAATACGATATATTACAGAATGTGTGTATTCTGTGTACAATATAATAATATAATTTATTATTGTATTCGTATATATATATTATTTTATAATTAAGTAATTTTTTACTTTGCAATTTTTTAATTTTGTAGGATACCATTCCGGGAAAATTTTTTTATGTATATAATTATACATAAAATATGTCCATGTACGTTTTCTCTTTTATATATAACCTCTGTTTGTATACATATATATAACATTAAAAAAAATATAAGAAAAATAAATAATAAAAGAAAAATAATTATTAAAAATAATTAGAAAAATAACTTTTACATTGTTTTTTTACAAAAAGTAAAATTGTGATTAGATATAAAATATTCTATACATAATCATATATTTTATATACAATTAGTACATTTGTATATGATTATATATATATAGGCAATTTTTTTGATTTTTTTAACTTATAAATTTTTTAATGAAAAGAACAATGCAAAGATTCTTTTTAATTATTTTTAAATTCTTTTTCTTTATTATTTTTCTTGTATGTACTGACCAGAGATTATACAAGAGAAAGAAAACATATATGGACATAACATAATTATATATATGAAAAATTTTCCAGGAAATTTCTTTGATCCTTTTCTCATCTGTTTTTTATTTCTTTTAACAGAGATGATAGAGGCAGATGGTATTTATTAGTAAAACTGATTACAGATTTCAAAATAAGAATACATGAAGATATCTGTAAATATTTGCATTTTTAATGCATTGTTAAATAATACTTATACTGTAGTAGCGGCAAACCGGAATCGATTTGGTATGAAGAAAGACTCAAATAAATTATGTCTAATTGCGTTATCAAGCGACAAAGATCAGCAGACAAAAAAACACGCACACCCAGATTGTCTCAGTTTCTAGATCGTTTGTCGCAGAGAATTTTTTGCAATTACGCGATTGACGCATTAAACAATTCGCCACATTAACTTTTATCTTAAACGCATACTAACGCTTACGCATCGTCACACGATCTAATTATATAGTAGATCGTGTTTCGTCGTAAATGAAAAAACGATTCGTGATCGATATCGCACCACGAGGCTACTATACATAAACCGTAATCTTTTGCCCTTTGATGTATCACTTCTATGCTGTCCGGTCTATCATCGGAATTGCATGTCAAAAGGTTCGGTCTGATACGCATACCCTCCCGCGCAGTATTTATATTATACACTTCAATTAATTACTTGTAGGAGTGTCAATCGATTAGATTAACGTATCGGAAATTGTTTGATATTACGAAATTAAAATTAACTAAAATTAATTGTGCCATTAATTAATGTCAAGAGAAGATATTAAGGTAAATAAGTTATTGCAAAAAGAAAATAAATTGAAAAAGAAATTTATTATTCTGTGAAAAACATAAATCTTCTCAAAAGTGAAAAAGAAGTTTTGCCATGTCGGATATTTTATTTCTCTACGAATAAAATACAATCTAGATATTTCTTGACCGTTGCGTGTTTTTAAACCTGGTACAATATTTTCCAAGAAAAAGAAGAAATTAATATCTCCATTTACAAGAAAGGTTAAAAAATAGGACCGTGTAGTTATAAAAAGTGTACAGTACCATGGTAATACAGTACCATGTGTACAGTACCATGGTAATTATAAAAAGTATAAAACATATTTCTCTAAAATTTTTAAAATTGACAATAGTCAATTTGATAACCACAGTTGTGAATAGAATTAGAATCTTTCACAATTTAAACATTAGAATTTTCTGCACGAATTGTTATTGGATAATATTATTTATTAACAAAATAAAAATTAGATATTATATTTCATAGTCGATGAAACACTCGATCATAAAATGCACCGTTTTACAAAACTAAGCTATCAAAATTAAATAAGAGGATGGAACGTGTATAGAACAGGTCTGAATGCACATACGTACACAATAAATATTATCCCGATAGATAAAAAGCGTATAGAAGCATGGTTTACGACGCTTATTATGGTGCATCCTTTTGACTGCGTTTTATGGCTCGATTAAGGCATTACGATCGGCGATTTAAAGGCCATAAACTCTTTGTAGAACGCCCATACTTATCTAGAAAATATAACAGTTAATTTGACCGTTTGCAACAATTTGATTAGCCTTCAACTTCAATCAACTTAAAATATGTATAAACAAGAACACTGGCGCGCGCTAAATTTTAATAAAATAATTACGTGCAACATCCATCACATCATTAATTTCTGAACAAACTGGAAGTTTTTGTAAATAGAAGAAGCAATTTATATACAAACGCTTTTTTTAAAAAAAAATTGTTATTTTAGAGGTGGGGTCGAGTTAAATATGTAGATTATCGATTTGTAAAGATTGCTTTCTAAGAATTCGATTTTAATTAATTTTTCAGGATTGTCGCATACATAATGTTACATAAAATGTCAGGCGTGACATTTTATATAACATTCTAATATATTTTCTTTTCCGACTGGAGGCACACGCGTGTGAATCTAAATAATAAATCAAAGTCAACAATAGAGTTGCGGTTTTCACCGGACAATATCTGGAAATTTTATCAATGTTTTGTATAATACATAGGATATAATCGAGTTTGATAAAACACTAAAACATTTATACAGCGCCACTATACGCCGCACCAAACTTAATAATTTGCACAAATACGCATTATTTATTCACATTGTCATTTCGACCCTTTCAGCTTCTATCTTTCTTGTACTTGCGTACACGCGTTTATCATTCATTGTGTATTTCCATATTAAATTGTGCCATTAATCATTCATTTGGAGCGTGTATCCGGCGATTCCAGAATAATCGTGGTGCCAAACAAAAAGTTCTCGTAGTTGGCCAAGCTATAAACAATACACCTGGGAAATTTGCGGTCTGCTTGCCCTCGTAATTTTCGGGAAAGAAACGAGTGCGGAAAATTCTCTTGGAAAATTTCCACGCGAAAAATGTTTAAGCACATCGTCGCGTGCGCGGATTGTCCATAAAATCGTGTAGCCGACGTCGACGGAGGTAAGCGTGATAACAGTTTAGGTGTGAAAATCCGCTAATGTCACGCATGGCGTTGTTTTGCATGGTTTTATTGCACTGGTGAGGACAAATTTCGCCTATGATTTTTATCCAAGTTCCGACTGCATGATGAAGTTTGCCTCACGCAATTCTTCGATGATTCCGATAGCACGCATGAATTTTATATGCATGTATTTATACCTTATAAATGTCTGATTAAAAAATTATAGATTAATAAATATTTTTTAAAATAGTGATTGAAAAACTGTCGCCAAATGATTATTACCCGACACAATTTCGCATATATTTACTATACCTATAAACAATATTTTTACTCTTTAGTTATATAGACAACATTTTTTAGTACTCTTTTAATAAAAAGAGAAGAGGTAAAAACAGAATTAAAATGATTTGACGAAATTAAATATCAGCTTATTCAAGCAATAGTTCATAACGCATGACATAACGATGACCACATAAATCAAAATTGTAAATCGACATCGCGAATAAACGTAGAACAAAGATTGAAACCACTGGAGCATGTATCGTAATTTCAATAAATTTAGATTTTGATACAAAATTAATTCCTCCATATTTATTGTATACCCTGCATGTTTACTATTAATTTATTCAGTCTAATGCAAATGCGATATGAATATTTCGATTGTAATTAACAGCGTAATAAATATTCACGGAATTAATATCAGTTTCGTCCCCCGATAGAAAGCTGTAGTAATTTCTCTCTTTCATCATTGTAGGGATGAACCAGAATGCGAAGCGAAATTTGGATCAGATTGGCGGCGGACATCTCGTGAGGGATACCGACAAGCAATTCAAGGATTTATTAAACGAAGAAGAGAGCCGCTTAACTCAATATTTAAATTTTGCCAGTGACAAGCAAATACTCGACACAATCCGTCGAGAGGGACTTTTTGCCGATCGATTTCGTAATGGAAATCTCATTAATTCTTCGCTCAACTCCGTAGCGTTCGCAGATATGATAAGTCATCCATATAGTCCCAATTTAAATGCTGATCAAATAAATGATCAGTTATTTATGAATCAACTTATTGATCGCGATGTTCCGAACAACGTGCGAGAGGGTGATAGACGAATCGTTAAAAATCTAGATCAGATTGGCGGCGGGCATCTTGTGAGAAATTTGGACCAGATCGGTGGCGGGCATCTCGTGAGAAATTTGGACCAGATCGGTGGCGGGCATCTTGTGAGAAATTTGGACCAGATCGGTGGCGGGCATCTCGTGAGAAATTTGGACCAGATCGGTGGCGGGCATCTCGTGAGAAATCTAGATCAGATCGGCGGCGGACATCTGGTCAGAGACCAGATCGGCGGAGCGCATTTGGTCAGAAATCTAGACCAGATCGGTGGTGGACATTTAGTGAGAAATCTGGATCAGATCGGCGGTGGAAATCTGGTTAGAAGCGTTGATGACTATCAGAATGCAGAGATGAAACGGCGCGTTGATGAGTTGAAGAGTATCTTGGAGAAGCAACACTTCGCGCGAAATTTAGATCAGATCGGAGGCGGAAATCTTGTAAGAAACTTGGATCAGATTGGAGGCGGAAATCTTGTGCGAAACTTGGATCAGATCGGCGGCGGAAATCTCGTGAGAAGCTTGAATTGATTTTGCAGCGATGCCTGATCATGGTGGATCAGTACAGAATAAGCAAAGAGATATAGAACGGCTTAGAACTAATTATCTATATTAAGGAGAAAGAATTCTATATTGATTTTTAATTTTGCAATAGATGTGTGATTCCTTTTTGGTTATAATTATCTGATATGTTATGCATATTCTATGTAAGAAATCAAAATCAAACAATTGTATTTAATAAACATGCAAGTAGGACACGCAGTTTTGATTTAATTAAAATTAAATCCATCGCATATAATAAGTATAATGTAGGAATTTAGCTGAAAAAGAGCATATAGACAATAATATGTAAATAATTAGTATATATTATATAATATACAAAGTTATACATATTTATTATACATATCCCTTTTTTATTTTTTATTATTTAACTTTATTTTGGAAAAATTATTTTTTTCTCATATGACACATTTCTATATACATATATTTTATAATTAAATATATTAACAATATGTAGATTAACATAAAATTTACATTAAATTTGAAGATGTGCTATAATTGAAATTAAGTGAAAAGATTTAAATACGAGATATATCTTTTAATTTTTATTTGTCAAAATTTTTTTTAAAATATCTTACTCGTAAAATATTACTCGTATGTAAATATAAAAATGTATTCTGCTTATTTTTATTTTTTAAAAGAAACTTCTCAATTTCAAATATGCTCATGATACATTCAATCTATCAAATTAGTGCATTGACTCGTCATAAAAATCAACAAATATCTAATCATCTTACAGGACAGCGATAATTCGAACATTGCAATTATATTGCTTTTTCTTGTCATCGTATTTTTTGTTCTATTAAGTGGAAAAGTAATAAAGTTTTATCTAGTGTATCTGTTCTTTCCAAATCGACATTCGTTCTTTGATCGTCTTGAATTTTCCATAATATTGTTCAGTCTCTCATTAGAATTAACATAGACATAGTGCAGCTTTCTGAAATTTTCAAGGTATGGGCAACCGCAATATAAATGGTGTCGGCGGAGGCCATCTGTTGCGACAGGGACGTCGAGGGCTGGATTCGTTATCTGGAGCAACCTTTGGTGAGAGCAAGAGGTTTATACCTATCAGGTAAATTGTTATCGATATGCATGTTCAACCTGTGATAATAAAATATGAGTCTACTTAAACGAAGAGCTCTCGTATTCCATTAAGTAAATTTTTTATCAAAATATTCTCCATTAAGTATCGGAATACATCAAATAATTCAGAGATTACATCAAGCAGCAGATGTAAATATTTATTACTAGTTAGAGCTACAACGCATAATTTTATTATGACTTCTTAAAAAACGTATCAACGGGCTAATACATATATATATTTTTAAATATGTGTGCTTTATATTAGTTTCTTGATTTAAAAGTTAATATTTTATTCTCTCTTTCTCGCACAAGCAATAATTAAAATATTCTAATATCCAAAAAATTAGTTTTAACAATAACCAAAGAGACAAAAAAATTGGCGCGATATAACATCGGATAATATATTGTCTAGAAAATCGAGTCAACAATTCGGAAATAAATGATTTAATCAGAAAATAATGCAAATTTAAATAAAATTTATGCAATAAATTAATCAATATTTTAATTTTTAATTTTATTAGGATTTATATTGAAATTTAATATAAATTCAGTATGTTGATTAAATTTATACACTTCAATTAGTTTTAAAATATATGTATATTGAATTGCATATGCAAAACATTTTATTCGCTTTTAGAGACGTGTGCAATCTTTTCTGTATATACATATATATAGTGAAATAAAGCACTTTCGAAATTACTTCTTGAGTTCAAATAAAAAGTGTTTAGTTTTTCTTTTTTTTTTTCATTTCAATCGCGATGCGATTTCTCCACGCTCGAGATAATTCTCGTTATAATAAAGAGAAGAAATCATTGCATTAATTGCCAATTATTTGCTATATACAACGAATACAGCTCGCCGAGTACTTTATTTTTTCCCTCATCACTTTTATACGTATATTTCTCTATTTGTTCATATGATAAAATCGCCACGTGTAGTTTATCTAACGGTCGCACACAAGGGGATTGATTTCCTTACCAAATTCGATATATTCGCTTTTTTGATCGTGTTACCATTGGCAGCTCTACCATAATAAACACGACCTCGATTGTTGCCTTTTCACTCAACCTTTCTCATATATTGTATGTTAGATTCGACGAATATCCCTATAGATATATGTATAATACCCGATATCACTAAAAAATAAACGAAGAGATACAATTAGAGAAAGAGGCGTGCCGAAATTGCAATCATGCGATCCTTCCTCACCCTTTCTCCTGATTATAATATTATCGCCGTCGATATCTCTTTTCTCGTTTATCTGACCATATCCAGCTGCGACACTACTTGTTTCCTAGTAAAACTATTTGCGAGCGACATTTTAGGAAAAACAGTAAATTTTTGTAAAAATGTTGAAAGAATACGAAAGGGAACACAGATTAACAGAGTAGAATTCCCTCGATAATTTGAACACTGTTATTTCACACGGTGATCCGATAGAACGCATTTTCTGTGCGTCTATCGCCTTTTCGCTTCGCTTCAACGCCATCGTTTTACAAACGCCGGATGTTATAGATATCACCGCGGACATTGAGTTACGTTCGTCGCTGAAAAAAGGAAGAAAAAAGGAAGTCATGTATATTGCAATCGAACCTCGCTTCCCGCTAGTCTGACTATAAACATCCATATTTTCTTCGTCGCGTCTGACTAGTTTTATCGATAACCCTTTCTTTCTAACAATTTTTGTCTTAAAGTACTTATATTGTATTTATTCTAGTATTATTTACTAGTATATATCATATTAACATGCATACCTCCGCATAAAAACCATCAACGTTATGTTTAATAATATCATAGTTTAAAGGAACTATAAAATGAAACTGATATTTTTCAAATTTGAAAGGTAAAGGTAAATGTAAAAAATATAAAATTTCATTTCAATTCTATTCTATTCTATTCCTTTGGTCGTTTTATATATATTCGAAATATTATTGCGTTTCTAAAATAAATGTCATTTATTATTTTACATAACATTCCATTTTGAAATAAAATATCCGAGACTGGTCGAGGTTCTCTTACAGATTCGTTACATTGTGTCCATTATTGCAGGCGGCCCAGCGTGATGAACGTACGGCCTGGCTATTTCGACGAGATCGACCGATCGGTGTTCGATCGTTTCTCAAAGAGGAACATCGACGAGATTGATACCGCGTTCGACAGCTTCTTCAAGAGGAACATCGATGAGATCGATCGAGCTAGTTGGAGTGGATTTGTCAAGAGGCTCAATAATTATCTGGCAGATAGGCAGCGACGTTAATTGGCACAGGACAGGAGGAGAGGATAGCGAGATGAAGGGTTGGGAAAGGGCGAAGGGCAAAGAGAAGCGCAGCGAGAAACATCGGAACGCGAATTGTACACACTCACTCTATTAAAAAAAAAAAACTTGTTTAATCTACGTAAAATTTTGAAAAATATTTGAAAATTAAAATCATCCCTTTGCCATAAATTGCTGTCCTGTAATATGGATGCAAATTTAAAACCGGACATATTACATCGAAACTTATTACATGGCAAAACGCAATTATTTTTCAAACAAAATCGGAGGGTATTTTTTTGGCTGACAAAATTGCTCGACATAATCTTTTCATCTCTTCATACGTTGAAAACTACTAAATGTACTTTCAAACCCAAATTCTAGAGGATAAACTAAGAAAAGTGATAGCGATCTCACTTGCGAGATATTGATAATTATGCAAATATTTAGTATTAAAAACTTATAAAATTTTGATGAATTAAATCCCAGAGATGGAAATAGATAAACTATGTTTTAATTTAAAAAATAAGTTTTTTTTACAGAAATTATTTTTAGCTATAATACAATATTCTTAAAGTATTTAATAGCAAAAGTTAAACATTTGCAACCAATAAAGGCCTATTAAAAAAATTTTGTACAATAAAAATAGAATCTGTGGCTGTGGCAAAACATTTATTAGTTCATCCTCTATGAATTAAGCAAAATAAAAAATACAACATTATTTTATTTAATTGAATCCACGAAACAATCTGCATGAAAATAAATTATCATTTATGTCGAAATATAGTTCTTAAATGAAATAATTTTGGATTTATTAAAGAAGCTCTTACTCTCGCTATATCTTCAATAACTTTTCGAAACACGCTGCTATCGTAAAAATGATTAACTAACATCAACAAATATGAACGGCGTGTGTATATTGTTAATGTGTAATTAATTGTATATATTAACTCAGCTCAGTGTGTGAATCTCAGAATTATATACATATATGGCGAATACAAAATCGAATACTCAATGCGATTAAATCTTAGGAAGGGAAGTGGCAGAAGATACAAACATTATGGTGTGTCGTTCCTCTTAAAAAAAAAACTCGTTTGAAAGAGTTTCTATTGAAAAATATTAAAAATACTCGAATATCTTTATGTCCAAAGCATGACCTGGCAAAGAACTTTCTTCTCTCTTTGTAATTTAAAAATGATTTAAAACTTTCGTCGCTTTGACGAAATTTAACCGATTGGAGATCGGATAAAATATATCACGTGGTTTGTCCTGTTTACTCGTATGCTGTCATTCTGCAAAAGTGTACTAACTAAATAAAAAAACAATAAATTGCTGGCTAATTAGAGAAATAACATGAAAAGGTTGCAAATGTCACACAAGTATGAAAATGTTAAAAAATACCATTTCTTTAAGTGACATTATTTTAAAAAAAATAAAGAATGTAATTCCTTTCCTTAGACATAATTTTTTATCTCATATAAATAATACCTATATTTGTAGTATTATATAGCCTACTTTAATAAACAATTATTTCCTAAGAATATAACATTTGCAGCCTTTTTATATCGTCTTCAATTATTATCGCTTCATATTATACTCCTAATACATTTGCATGTACAAATTTGGAAATATTTAATTATTTAGAATTAATTTTTTAATATAATTGCAGTATTCTTTACGATACATATAACATCTTTGTTATATAGAAATATTTGTTTAACACAGAAAACATTGTATCCATCTTATTTATATTTATCTGATTTTACAACCACACAATTTTCCCTGCATTTTTACAAAAAAGATAATTATCAAAAAAAGAGACTGACAGAAATACGAAAATTTGTCCGACAGTCATCTTAAGTCTCGCATTTCCAGGATGGTCGAAAGCCAATGGGTTTTGCATCAGTTGCCGGTCTCGAATCGTTCAACAGCTGGACTTCCGGATATGCGGGCGTACGTGGTCTTTCTTGTCTCTCAAGCGTCGTTACATTTGAGAGATCGGTATCATATGACTGCGACGTGAGGAACCTCGAATTTGCGATGGAATTATGCGGCTGAGAATCTTTCGCTCCCGCGCAAGCGTTTGTCGATATTCGCAACTTTCTCGGCGTTCGCGGACGGTCTGACTGCTGCTGCGACTGCGATTGCCTTTTTCTTGCCGCCGCGAGGATGCATTTAACTTCCTCGTTAATATCAGCCGGTGTCTCAATCCGCACACTCTTCGTATTGTGATTCATTCTTACTAGCTGATAAGAAAACAAGGCTTTTAATTATATCTCACACACACATACAAGCGAATTTAAGTATATAATTTTCTCAAGTGAATGAAGAATCTTATTAATGTCAATGTCTCGATTCTTAAAAAAGACATCTTGATAGAAAAATTTTCTTTTATCTTTTTATAATATTTGAATCCGCATAATAATATACTGCATTGCATATTACATTTGATAATTTTATAATATGTTTATGGCATTTGAAGTGTATCTCTCTCTCCATTTTGCATTATTTTATTGCGGAATACTGAATTATTCTAAAGTTTATTAAATTATATTAAAATTTTCTTTTTTTTTAATTAAACGCTTAGTAGTTTATTTCTTTATCGTTTAAACAATTGTACCTCGATCAATCCTTCCTCCAATTCGGAATAACGTTGCAGCAACAGACCTACTTTCGAACTAAGCTTCGTTAAATAATCGGTAATGAACAATTCTCTGGCAATGTCCTCCTTCATCTGTACAGATAATTTTATTAAAAATTACTCAAAATTAAAAACGTTATATTATTCTTTAACTGTGAAGATAATTTAATTAAAGTACTTGATCCATTCCTTTGGATACCTTCGAGCTGATATAATTAAGGCTTACCCGTGACTCGGAAATCTGTTGAGTAGCAATATATTACTTGAATTATATTATTGATCTTAATTCCATACAGAATAAAGATTTTCAGTAATTGTGTGCAGTGCATAAGTTAAAAAAAACTTAATGTATTGTTTGCTTTTACATGAAATATACAATTACAATTGAATTAAATCTCTCAGCTTCGGCCATAATCTGATAATGCGCTTTCATCACTCGGAAGAACTGAAATGTTTGAACATTATGTACATATGTAATCAAATATTTGCTAAGTAAATGATAATTAAACTGTAATATAAAATATATATATGTTATTTGCCTTCGATATTTGTACATAATGGCTAGTACTCTTTAATAAAAAGACGAGTACAATATTTAACATTCTCATGTAGGTATACACTGGAATTTTAATATAAAAAATACGTAAATATAGTTGTAACTCACACGTTGACACATATACAACACAATAGTCGCATTTATCATCGCGAAGATTACGCTAGTAAAAAAGCGATATACCAGATACATGATTATCTTTACGAATATCCTGAACAAGCAATTTCGGGCAAACATTCAACACTTAAATATTATAATCATATTTTGACAATGTCAAAAGAAATGACGGATTAAAAATTTTTCTCTCCTCGTATAATAACCTAATAACAAAAAAATCTGATTCAGCTGAAGTTCGACGAAGATAATCAAGAGCGAGTTGTGAAGAAAATCAATCACGTATTCACGTATTGTGTACTCAGAACTGTATAAGTGGTGTCAATTGCATCCTTTAATTAACCATATTCTAAATAATAAAATTAAATCTTAATTAAAGATATGAAACATTTAATGTAAAAACATTATCTTTTAACGAGAATGTGTATTTTAAACGGAAAAGAGAAGTAAAATGCATAACTTTCTAACGCCGTTGCGTCTATAGTTATCCTACTATAGTTACTACTATTCCGTAACATGACATTATATTCATAAAATTTTGTTATGGCTTTTCAATTAAATATTCAATTTTTTTTTAAATATTGAAATATTTCGATGTTGATATATCGTTGTTCAAATTGATTATTTATTGCAAATTTATGTTACATGCAACAGAACTTCATCAAGCGATAGAATAAATTACTTATTTATAATAAATCAGTATCTGTAAAACAGGGATAGGAAATATATTAATAATTTTTTTTAATAGACTGTGTTGAATTTTTTTAATAGACTTTGTATGTTTAGTCTCCTTCTAGGATTAAATATTCCATAAACTAGTAAAATATGCAGAGATTTTTTAACGCGCATATGCCACACATATATAAGAAAGAATATAAGAAAAATTAAGAAATATAAATATAAAAAAGTAGAAGATATGTATCGCAATATAATTAACGCAATATAATACGCGTCGCGTGTGATTATTAATATCGAGAATATCGTACAAAGTATGGCAATGCCTCGCGATCATATATTGTATTTTAGTGATTACTTGTAATCGCATTTATTATTAATATAAATAAATGAAACATGAAAATAATCTTAATAAATATACGTATAAAATATTACTTGTTAATATATGTAGGTATACAATATTTCTAAATAATTAAAATTTATAATAGTTTAAATTATATCAGAATTAGATTCTTTTCTTATGCTTTGTATACAAGTTGATATCTAAAAAAACATTTTTGTTAAGACGTTATTATTTTATTAAATATTTGTTAAAATTACGAATAAAGTGGTACTTGCGTGCTACAGAGTTACATAATTTTTTTTATTAAATATTTAATTAAAAGGCTAGAAAACTACGAAAGATTAAGAATTTATGAAAAGAGTAAAAGTGATTAGGAATAAAAAGTTAAATGTATGTAATAATTTTTTTTAATATTAAAATTTAAAATATTATTTTAAACATTAATTTATATTTACATTTTACAGATCAATGATATAGATCAATGTTGTACAACTCTATTACTGCGCATTATACCGGTAGGTCCACAAGTAAATAATAAATTAAATAAATAAACAAATTGCTCACCTCGTGGTTGCTTCGCCAAAGCCTCCCTGGGCCTCCTCCTCCTCCCTCGCTTCTCCGCGGCCATGTTTTCATGGTGCTCACCCAACACTCGCTAGAATATAATTCACTATTATAGATGGATGGAACGTACGAGTTTAAGTTAAGAATAAACGCTCGCGGAACGCGATACCCGGAAAATACGAACATCCGCGTTCTCTCAACTGCTCGCGCGACAGATCTCGTTCAAACGCATTTCGCGAAATACTCATTTTAAGAAATCAGCAATGTATCGAGCGTCGAATCTACACGTCGTGCATGTTTCAAATATATGTATTAAGACACGATTAAATATACGAAGCTTATAACGATTGTGCTTACCGATTAAACATGCCGCGACGAATAGATCTGTCCTGTATCCGCGACGTTCCGTTCGCGGCGACAAAAAATTCGAGAGGGACGCGCGCACTGTGACGTCGCGCGACGCGACGCGAGTCAAATTAGCGCCTGATTACGAAATGATTGACTGTTTGAAAATACAAAATAATAATTTATAATTCCCATCACCATCATCTCACATTCCTTATACTACTTAAATTCCTTTAAACAATTAAGTCGCTCCGAAAAACAGTTTCGAGAAACACATAGCATATCGACTCGATTAACTAACGATCAACTAACGATTAGTCGCAGTCAATTAATCGGAAAATTACCGCGACGTAAATTAGATGTCTTTTAGTCAAACTACTAAAAAATCCTGAACATAACACGGAAGAGAACCACAAAATTGTGGACATTACCTACGGAATTCATAAAATTGGCTACGTAGTTCAATGTCCACATTTCTCAGGTTTCTCCCTGATGGTAACGGCTCCATGCCGCAGTGGGCTCCAGGTTGGCGGCACTGCGTCAGTCGGAGTGCACGAGTGCACCGAGTGCATTCCGTAGTCTGTCGTGCCGCGAGCGCGCAGTGGTGAGACACTGTGCGCGATAGTGCGTGCGTGCGTGCGCGTTCCGCCCGTAGTATCAGCAAAAATATGCAAAAATATGAGAAGCTCGAGAAAATAGGAGAAGGTGAGCTTTTCGCGGCTGGAGTCGCGGGGGATGGACGTCGTCGCCGACGTCGCCCGCGTCGTCCGGCGATGCGCCGCCGCTCCTCTCCCTCCCCCTCCTCAGTGGTCCCCCTCCCCCCTCGATCATTCTGTCAACACAACAACAAAACCCGTGTGCTGTGTTACTATGTACGTTGTACGCTACTAATGTCTACTAATCCCCCCCCGACTCGACATTTCTCGTTTTTCAGGCACTTATGGCACCGTGTTCAAAGCCAAGAATCGCGAGACACACGAAATCGTCGCTCTGAAGCGGGTGCGACTGGACGATGACGATGAAGTAGGTAGTGCTTGTCCGATCTATCTTTTCTCTCTCTCTCTCTCTCTCTCTCTCTCTCTCTCTCTTTTCTCTCTCTCTTTTTCTTTTTTTCTTCCCTCTTGCGTGAACCCCCCCTCGTCCGCAATCCCCACCTGCTGTTTTGCCGCGACACCGGCGTTCCGATTAATCTAATTAATCGATCGTTCGCGCGCTTTATTTATAACGCGACGCTCGCCTCGTGTCGCGTCGAAAATAATCCCCACGACGAAGGCCGGTGGCCGTCTCCTTGATATCAGCGTCTTATCGCTCGTGTGCTCTTTACGTTATCCAAGGGTGTACCGTCGTCAGCACTACGGGAGATCTGTCTTCTGAAGGAACTCAAGCATAAGAATATAGTTCGTCTCTATGACGTGCTGCACAGCGACAAGAAGCTCACCTTGGTGTTCGAGCACTGTGATCAGGATCTCAAGAAGTACTTCGACAGTCTAAATGGGGAGATTGACCTGGACGTCGTAAAATCATTCCTGTAAGACTGCTTGCTCTCTTTCGAGATATCCGAATTTATCCCACCACGGGTGAGACTGATGCAAAAAAATCACGCTCTTTCAGATATCAATTGTTGAGAGGATTAGCGTTCTGCCATAGCAGAAATGTTCTGCACAGAGACCTCAAACCACAGAACTTACTCATCAACAAGGTAAAGACGCAGCTATCAGGATTTTTACATTAATGTTTAATATATATCTCAAAGATATATTTTTTGTATATTTACATATAAATATTTCCGTGCATAGAGAAAATGGCTTATCTTACGCCTGTATATATATCTTACATTTGTGTATTGAATTAAATAGAGAATTATTTTCAGAACGGGGAGCTGAAGCTCGCTGATTTTGGACTAGCAAGAGCATTTGGTATCCCTGTAAAATGTTACTCAGCGGAGGTTGTTACGTTGTGGTACCGTCCCCCGGATGTTCTTTTCGGAGCGAAATTATATACAACGTCCATTGACATGTGGAGTGCGGGATGCATATTCGCCGGTAATTGTCCCGTGATTTTTTTTCCTAAAGAATTTAAGTCAATTGTTGATAAGACTTTATAATTAGTATAACAAATACAAAGTACAAATATTTAAGAATCTAATTATATTTAAGTCTTCGTTTTTCAAAACAAGCCCTTAATTTTTTACAGCATGTTGTTGGGAGATATAAAATAAAATATCGATATCTCTTGTTCCCATCTCACAGAATTAGCGAACGCCGGCAGACCGCTCTTTCCTGGATCAGATGTAGATGATCAATTGAAAAGAATATTTAAAATGCTGGGCACACCGACTGAGGAGACGTGGCCAGATTTAACGACGCTTCCTGACTATAAACCATTCCCACAGTATCATCCCACGCAAGGACTGGCACAGGTTACACCCAAGCTCCCTTCAAGAGGCAAAGACTTACTCCAGGTAAATCGTCGTTTATTTTAATCATTGAAACAGCAGAATTATACGAAACAATTGCAGTTACTTAGCATTTCTGACGTATACAAAATATATTATCAACAATATGCGCAACCAAATTTTATTGAAATTAATAAATCTATAATAATCTAACGACTTAACAAAGAATGCGAAATAAAAAAAAATATGGGACTAGAGTGCAGATGATTTAAAATAACATCAAAGTGTAAATATAGTAAATGATGAAAAAATAAGTCTCAATGTTGCGATTCCTTGATTTAAAAATATCATAAAAATTTGAAAAGTAGAAAATTATTTTTCTAAATCTCTCATTTTTCTGAAAATAAAATATCGAAAAATTACATAATATAAAACAATCTTCTAAGACTATAGGCATTAACAAGCTCTTTTATCTCAAATTCCGTTATCGATTGTATAAATGTTCTGATTTCATAGAGATTATTAGTGTGTAATCCGGCTCTACGGCTGTCGGCGGATGAAGCGATGGCACATCCGTACTTCAACGACTTGAACCCTGCCATAAAAAACGACCGATGCCAATAGCGAGTCATCCCTTTTAGCATAAACCGACCGAGAGCATATTACGGCGCGTTCGATGCGCAGCGACCAAAAAGTGGAAAGGAAAACGCTCTGGCAATGATCGTTTGTTAATACGACTGATGAGTATGAAAATTTCACGCGAGTTTGAATAGGATATTAAGCGCGATTTATTTATTATTAAATTATTATATCAATAAACTGATCTTAAATAAGCTTTAATTATTATCTTATCCCCCCTTTTCCCCTCTATATTTATATTCACTTTTCTACATCGCGTCGAAGTGAAATCTGTGCGCTTCCTGCAGTCTCTCGATTTTGTCCTCTCTTCTCTCCTTCCAATACAAACCGAGAATCAGAGATGTAATTAAAGCGCAGGTGCCAGATAAGGCGGCAGCGCTCAGTAAGATTAACTTGCTGGGCGTGACGAATAGTTGGGCCTTCCATCTCGATGGTTCGGCAATCGGATTCGGTATCACGACCATCTGGGAATTCGGAATAATCTGCGGCCATTCTCGTGACTTGCCGCCAACCTGGAAAAGAAATTTATACATTTTTAAATTATTCTTTAACGTTATTCGAAATTGTATTGAAGTCAAGTTACCCCAATAATCAGAAACAATTAATGTTGTATTAGTAATTAACTGTTGTACATGTTGTATATCATCTTAAATTATAAATCTATATGTATATGTATAATCTAAAATTATAATCCTACTTATAAAATAACAACGGAGCCTTTTTAATGTTACATAAATCTTAATTCATATTGGTGTAATTAATGGCAATCTTAAAAATCAAGCGCTTATATTTTCTTCACACGTACCCCTATCGTGAGAGCATCCACAAAATTGGGCGTTCTTCCCAGACCGAAGGTGGTGTACGGCAAGTTAAGCGAGAAATGTGCGCTCTGTGGTAACTGCGCAGCGATCGCGTTGCGAGGACTACCATCCTGCGTGGTGGTTCTATACCCGATCGACGGTCCCGGCAGATTGGTGCCGTAGGTTCTTTTCTTCTTGCCGAGCGAACCTGGTGAGATGGGATACATACTGTTGGTACGTCCAGTGAGTACCATCACCTTGACAAAATTCGCGTCGTAGTCCAAACTGTTCTTGAACGCCGCGGTGCGGTAGACACCGTTATTCGTTTTATCGAATTCAACCAGGATGACGTCCAGGATACCATCCTGATAGAAGTCGTAAAATACTGCCATCGCGGTCTCGTTGTAGAACGGATTCAACGCCTGCCACTTAACATCGAAAGTGCGATTGAAGCCGGCGCAGTTATTATTATTGCACGCCACGTTCTGCAATAAAAACGACTGTGCTTGTTTCGCAGACTGCAGAGTCGCTAATACATCCGGATAGCCATCCATGTTGAAGTCGCCGCCGCGCAGAGTGATAGTCTCTGTGTAACGATGACCATTGGGCTTCACGAAACCCCACAAGACATTGTTAGGGTCACGAAAGTTTACGCGCAGATTGTGCCAGCCGTTCAAGTACATCATTATCGTACAATTGGTACAAGCCTCATCAAAGCACAATGGCAGAAGGAGAGCCATCTTACCGGTCAGTTCGACGTCCAGATAAAGAGTCTGCCCGATTTCCCCTTTAAAATTTTTATCGACTGATATATTATATGGAAGGTCGATTTGATCTGAAAACTCGAATCCTTGTTCTGTGCCTAACCATATCTCAAAGGACTTTTTCGTGGTTACCACGAGATCGGGCAGAAAGTCGCTGTTCAAATCCAGGAAAGCGTTCGAGTGCGGGTTTCTCACAGGCTCCAGCGGCGCCGAATCCTCCTTGCGCATCTCAACGGCCCGTGGAGTGGTTCTATTCTCGTTAAATATCCAGAACATTCTTCTGCCGTGCTTGTCCACCCCAAAGAGGTCGATTATCATGTCTTGATTGTAGTCCAGCGCTAATGGCTGATCGTGCATCTCTATGAGAGGGTTCCACTCGTCGCTGCAGTTCAGATGGCCGTTTCCGCCCCACAGTATGTGCACATAAGTGAGCTTTTGCTCGCGGTTAAACGTCGTCACCAGGATATCCATGAAGACGTCGCCATCGAAGTCACCGGGTACCACACTGGTCACGAGGTCTTTGAACGAGCAATTCAGACCCGGCTTAGGCAGCAACAGAGGTTCCTGCTCAGCCGCCAAGAATATCTCCACCGTCTGCCGTCCGCCACCGTTGCGCAGCATGAACACGTCTGTTAGCTCGTCGGAATTGAAATCGCCGAACGCCGCCGGCATGCCGTCCAGCACGTTCCCGAACACGGCGGGCGTTATGTCGCTGCATTTCGCCGCCGTGACGAGCGCGACAAGGTGAACGAAAGTTCGAACCAGCAGCATCATTCATATCCCAACGAACGATCTGCAATAATTATGTATCTTAAGAATACAGAGTAACAGAACAGAATGTTACTTTAGGTTTGTTATCTGTAGCTGAACTGGTTGCACTAGTTCAGAGTTTATCTTTTTTACTCCACATTGAAAGGAAAAAGATAAACTCTGAACTAGTGTGCAGCCAGTTCAGCTACAGAGAACAAACCTTTTGATGCAGCATTGAGGCCTTTTCGTGTAACAATGGTGCAATCTGATATGCATAAATTGCCGTAAATAATCCAACGATAAATAATCCAATTCAAACATGAAGAACAGAAAGATGAACTGATCGTACAGCGAAATTCCTGATATCAAGATCTATAAGTAGAACAGTTCCAAAATATTTTTACGTTTTTTTTTTCAATATATGATTCGTGTCTTTATATCAGGGTTTCTATTATACCGCAGCTTTCTACATTGTACAGTAATTTATATTAGTTTCGTCTTCGAGAAAAAGAATTTTAATGATATTAAATTAATGATGGCAGAGATGTTCATAAGTGTTATTAACTCGATAACTCGATTATGACAAATCAGTGCTGTGGAAAATTAATAACATATCATTTATTGGAGAGTATAGCGCTCTCATTGTCAGTCTTCTCGAAATCAGGTTTTACGAGATCAGTAAAATAATGCGTTTATACTTATAATAATCATTTCGGATGTGTATAATCAACGTAAATTTCTAAAAAATAATATTTTGCCTGCAGTTTTATAATCTCGATGAGTAATAACACCAAGCAAGTGACATCACTCTCATTTATCTATGCACCTAACCTAAAAAGCAATAACGGGGAACAGCGAATGAGCGCGGGTGATGGCGAATAAAACGCTAGCCTTCTGCGATATTCGTTCACAAATTACAATAACCGAAGAATATGATAAACTTGAAAAATAAATATACCTGAGGAACGTACTACACTACTGTGCAACGCACTAGCTCACTGCGTGTCACTGTGTCCGACATATCTATCTCACTATCCGAAAGTGACAGCCACAAATATGTATATGCGTATACATACACGGTATCGCCAATGCTCGCACAGTCGCAACTGTGCCAATCCGTCGCGTCTGGAGAATAACTGTGATATACACATGTATGTGCACTGTCTCACAGCTCACTATCGCACTGTGCGCGTGCACTTATTAATATTGTTAACTATAATATAATATTTGTGTCTAAAATTTTATATTAGATTATATATATAACTATGTGTATACTATGTGTATACTATATGTTTACATTTATATTTACTTGAATAATACAATAGCGATATTACTAAATCAACCAAAGAATTTCGTGACATATTTTTGTTTATACTATAATTTTATAAAAAGAGACTAAATAAACGAAACAAAAGGCAAATTTAATAATTTAATTTTATAAATTATCTTATTATTTTTAGGTGTTTTATACTTTACGTAGGTACGTCATATCTAATGTATAGTTGCACGAAAATGCACATAAATATGAAAATCTGATTGATTTAATATAATATACTGTTCAACAATATATATCAGTAGTTAATCTGTGTAAAAAATCAAGTACTATGTACATCAGATATTATAAATTTCTTTTAAAATATATCAATATATTTGAAATTTCTTATATATATGTAATGTAATTAAATGGTATGATAATTTATACCATTGCGTTTTTATAAAAAATATAGGTAGATATGTCCATGTCGGTCACAGAAAATTGTAAGAAAATTATTTTGCTATTAAGCCCGTTGTTGAAAAACATCGTTGTAGAAACTATATTTCCTCTTTAATTATAATTTTGAATTTCTGCGTTTTACCTCGGGATTTATATCTTTTTTGCGGATGAACTGGATAGTTACGATAAACGTACACGATATTTTTACTAATTCATCTTTGTC
The DNA here is from genome assembly GCA_035220615.1 of Leptothorax acervorum. Classification (NCBI taxonomy): domain Eukaryota; kingdom Metazoa; phylum Arthropoda; class Insecta; order Hymenoptera; family Formicidae; genus Leptothorax; species Leptothorax acervorum. The sequence continues at coordinate 57,177 of JASTWQ010000258.1, read as the reverse complement.
AACGATTTATGCATAAATGTAAAGTTGCTTGTTCAGGTAAGCTTGAAAAGTCAGCACAATATTCTAATCTTTGTAATACGTCATGAGTTCTTTAATTAAAATCCATGTTGCCGACTAAAGATTACCACCCTGACGCACACAGAAACTACAGAAAGAATTATAATATGTTATCAAATAATAATATTATACCAAATTTTTACATTACTAAATAAAAATCGGCCACAGAATATTCCAAGGCATACAGCTTTATTTTTATGGAACATGCAAAATGTATTATAGATACAGAGCTAGTTAAGGCATTTAAAAATAAATTTCTTGAATTTATAATAAAAGTCACCTTTGTTTCTCCAGTTCGTTGAGCTAACGAGTTAGAAACACAGCTAAACCTATTAATTGCTGCATAAGAGTCAACGATATTTATCGTTTTTAAAAGATCGGCCGCCTTACAAACCGAATTTACCATAATGACTTCGTCAATCAATTTTTTTCGTATGCCATTTAAATTATTATACATTACATACTCTGTCACGGGAATTTTCAATTCTAATACCTTGGATTGAACCACTAAAAACTGTAGTTTGGACCTCCTAAGAATTGAGAATATTTAAAAAATTTATCTAATTGCAAGATAGACATAATCTTTTTCTTTGGATGAATTATTGATCTAATTAGATAAAAAATTAGATCAAAAGGTAAAACAATAATTTACAATTATGGTAGTTATGAAAAGCATTTGTTTACTTACAATAACTTTTATGTTCGAATTACATGCTTTGATAGCTGCCGCAATACCCAGTGTTAATCCGCAACCATCATCTATATCGGCGTCGGCAGCACTATAACCGCATCAGGCTTTATAATCTGTTTCATAATTTCTAAACCCAAGGTGGCTTGGCCAATGATTATATTCGGATGATCGTTTCTATCCGTAATATATTGTTGGATAATTCGGTCAGAAAATAAGATAAAAATTGCTAACAAAATATGCATCCCTTGATAATAAAATACGCTTATAGATATTTAATAATTAACGTTCCTTACTTTGACTAAATTTGAATAACAGAGTTAAATTTATCGCATACAGGAAATATAAAATATATAATCAATGAAAATGTTATTTTTTAACGAGAGAATATTTTAACTTATATAAAATAATACCCGTTAAGATAAAACAAGCCTTTTGTCTTGGCGATGCCCAAAGCGATCTTATCAGCTTCGGGTATGTTGTTTCCCTGGACGAGCACTGTTGCTTGTGAATCTGCATTATCTCGACACATCTCGACTATTTTATTTGCCATTGATGTTGGTATCACACTATGTCACCGGTATTCCAAACTTCTTTCCATAACAGCAGATAGTATGAACGAAACTGCCCGTTGAGATTGCTATCACACCCTTACGCTTTTGCTCGTCCGATAGCTGTAGTAGAGTGTAAGCCACGCCACGTGCTTTGACGTTGCTCGTAGTTTGAAAAAACCCTTTCTTTAGATAGATTTGGTAATTAATTCTTATCGGTTATTTTTAAGCAGCACTAAGGTCCGAATTAATAGACGTTTCTCAGTTGTCAAGATCAGTCTGTCTTTGTCCCGCGTATGCTAAAACGGTATACGCGAGACAAAGACAGACTGATCTTGACTACTGAGAAACGTCTATTAATTCGGACCTAAAACAATTGTTAGTGTATTACAATGTGTGGATCAAAGTTACATTTACATACATTATATTGTATGTATTATAATTCTCATGTAACATTAATAAATCATTATTTAAAATAATTTTGGAATTTCTATTAATTTATTGCATAAAGCTTATTTTACTTTACAATACAATTTTTTTTGTAGATAATAATTTGTCAATATATGTATAAAATAAGAAAATATATACTTTGTATATTTGTTTTTTTTTCGAACATTTGCGAAGACTTTAAAATCTGTAAATTTTAACATTATTGGAGCTTTTAGAATTTGATAGCAACAAGTTTGAATACTTCGTCAATTTTTGTCAATTTTTATTAAAAGTATGATGCGCAAAGTTAAATTAAGAAAACATACTATTTATTACCGTAAGTACTGATGTTCTTAAATAAATATATTTTTTCATTTGAAACATTGCCGATCTGATCGTGCTGTGCGAGATTTTTGTTTCTTGTTCTAGGTTTGATTTCTCGAAGCCCTTTTCAATTAGTATCTATAAAATAAAATACTAAATTGACGAACTCAAATTTTTTATATTTTCCCGAATATACATACTACACCGCGTATCGCTAATATTGTTTTGGATATTTATTAGTACAGAATTAACATTTGAATGCATCAGGAAGTATTTTTCCGTGTAATTATAAAAGCTACTTTTAAAATACAGATATAAGTACTGCAGATATACTGTCACACATACGCATTGGTATACACTGTATACATATATATTGAGCTTTGAAATTATTATTAATCAAATTTAAAATACCCATGTGGAATTCACTTGAGTCTGGCGACGTAACAATGGGCGGGCAAGATTGTAAGAAAATGGCAAGACATTCTCTCTTGTTGATTCCTGATTTACAAATAGCAAGACATCTTTTTTTGTCGATTTCCAATTTTTCTTTCTTATTAATGAAGAAAACATAAATATAAAATAAAAAGTTACTTGTACGACAGAAATCATTTGAGATGCAGGTAACGAAGACGACAATAGATAGTATCGAATCTGATTTGGCTCCTTAACTAGTTCTCTTCCTCACAGAGAACAAACGTACCTACTTGTCAATAATAATACATATCATCTCTTCCTTCCCAAAGTTATTATTTGCTTTTTGTGCGATAAATGTGTTATCCTTGTGAACTTTGCGATCAAAACAATTCACTCTATAAATAATGAAAAGGATATGCTTGTATAAGAATAATGTAAGCGCGAAAAAATAAGTTTTGTAAAACAGATTCTTATTTATTTCTACATTTGACTGACATTCTACGTAATTTTTGTTTCAAAGATTTTTAGTCTTCGATTTTCTTTTCATATTATTTTAATTCACGTTATATAATTTCATGAAAATTATAATATTTGTTTAATTATAATTATTATGTGGCTTGTCTTCTCTCTTTATATTTGAAAATAATTTTAATTAAACTAATTATATGCGCGAGTATGTACCTATATGTATACATATGTTATTAAAAATTGTATAATGCTTGAGAAAATAAATGGCACGCGCAAAGCGCGCGCTTTGTATTGTTCTAGTTTCTCACATTTTCAAAAATGGATAAAGTGTCACGAGAATGTAATCGTGTAAGAAGTAGCATAAAAAATCGCGAAATTTGCATGATTACAAGAATTCCTATAATTTCAAGTCTGAGAATTTGAACTGCAAGAATTTGGACTCTTGAAGGTGAACAATTAAATGTCAGAAACATAATCAGGCATGAGAATGCACAAATGTACAAATTTATTCAACTATAGGTATTTATTATTGGTGCTATATGGAAAATAAGCGTTTTCCATATAGCACTTGTTTTTATTCAAACTAATAGATGTAGGTAAGGACGTAAGGTTAAAGGAATGAACATGTAAAAATGTTGTAATTTTGTTTAAATATATCCGCTTAAATCTTTTTTTATATTAAACATATATAAATATGTATGTATAATTATATATAAAATATATCCATATAAGTTTCCTTTTTCTTGTATAATCTCTGTTTGTATAATTATATACAGGAAAAATTTATAAAGATAATTAAAAAGAAATTAAAAAGATAATTCTGCATCGCAGTTGAACCAATCGCTGCATTAAATTCGTCGGTGTTTTCTTCTATTAGCAGATGTTCGGCATTTACAACCAAAGTACATCTACTATAATAAACCTGTCGGTAAATCTATTTAGCATGATTCTAGGATCTTCATGCTATGTATTAGGTACACCTATCCTGTCACGAAAATTTGAATTTCTAATTCAGACGAATTTGTTAGTCTTTAATATTTTTGACATCACGATTAAAAACTGACCTAAGAACTTACTAAAAACTGAGATTTCATGTAATCTATAAAGGACCCCGCACGATTTATATGAAAAAAAAACATTTTGGTCAATTTTTTGGAATTTTTAATATGTTGCAGTCAATCCCGGTTAGAAATTTTAAATATAAAAACATATATAAATATACATAATTATATAAAAAATATGTCTCTCCATGTAGGTTTTCTCTTTCTCTTGTATAATTTTTTTTTGTATAACTATACAGGGTAAATCATTTATAACGTTAATGACAAATGTTTCATAAAATACGTATCCTATGAAAAAATGTTTTAGACAAAACATTTGGAATCGAATGGTATACACAAGATGGCATAATTTGTTTGATCATAGGTGGCTACTATAAGTTAAACGAAGATTGACTTAATTTTTTTAAATGGAAATCCTTATTTTTTATTGTTTTATGATATTGTTTAATAGAGATATGAACATATACTTTCTATTTAGAACATTTTTTTGATTAACGTTTTTTATTTTTCGAGATAATCAACCTTAAAGAAGGAACATTTGTTTTATAATATCTATTTTTATACGTATCCATAAAATTACTAATTATTAAAGAAATTTCTGTGAGTAAAAATGGTAATTTTGTTAAATAATTAATTTTTTTACTCAAAAATATTTATTAATTATTAAAACGAGTAATTTTTTTTTAGACAAGCTTTTTATTGTTTACGATAATTTGTATTGTTTTACATAGGTAGGTAGTTTTATCAACAAAAATACATATAAAAAATACACCAATTTTGTACCTAATAAGAAAAAGTAAAGAAATGCTTAGTCTATTAAAGTTCAAATTGATGAATTTTGCAATAGGTTTCTTAAAACTCCATTCGGTGTTTTGCAAAGTTTGTGCTATTATCAGGGACAATACCTGAAATCATGCGACAGCGTAGTGTTGATGCTTGCGTTTCTATTACTTCACAAACTATTCTAATTTTTAACGAAAAGGATATATACAAGAATAAGGATATATACAAGAATAGTTCTGCCACATGATAAGAAATAAATGTTACATATATGTGTAACTTTTTTAGCATATTGGGGACCTATAATTTACATAATTTTTATTTTGATGATCTTTAACCTGTGACTTTATTTTGGCATTTTTGTTTATGTTAATCAAATTTTAGAAAAATTAATTTTGATATATTATTAGAGAAATTAATACATGTATACTAACATAAACCGATATAAATAAATATATACATAATATATATATTTATTTATTTCTTATAAATAAATATATATAAACTAATAATATTTACTTAAATAATATAGTATAGCAATATTACTAAATTAATCAAAGAATTTCATCTCATATTTTTGTTTACTATTACCTAATTTTATAATTTTATAAAAAAAAACTAGGTAAACGAAACCAGGTATATTCTATAATTTAATTATAATTATCTTGTTATTTTTAGGTGTCATACTTACGTACCTACGTCATTTAATGTAGTTGCACGAAACGTATAACTCCAATAAATCTGAAAATCTGATTGATTTAATAATATTACTGTTCAACAATATACTCGTACTTATTAGTAGTTAATTTGTGTAAAAAATCAAGTATTATGTATATCAGATATTATAAATTTCTCTTAAAATATATCGGTATATTTGACGTTTCTTATATATGTATAGATATATATAATTAAATAGTGTGATAATTTATTCTATTGCGTTTTTATAAAAAAATACAGAGATATATATCCATGTCGGTCACAGAAAATTGTTAGAAAATTACTTCGGTATTAAGTCCGTTGTTGAAAAATATCATTGTAGAAACTATTTCCTTTCTAATTAATTTTGAATTTTTGCATTCTCTTTCAAAAGTTATATCTTATTTTGCGGATGAACTGGATAGTTATATATACATATACGATAAACGTATACGATATGTTTACTAATCCATATTTGTCAACAATTTATGCAGAAATGTAAAGTTACTTGATCAGGTAAGCTTGAAAAGTCAGCACAATATTCTAATCTTTGTTGATACGTCATGAGTTCCTTAATTAAAATCCATCTTGCCGAATAAAGGTATTACCACTCTGGCGCAAACAGAAAAAATTATAATGTTATCAAATATAATATTATTATACCAAATTTTTACATTATTAAATAAAAATCGGCCACAGCATACTCTATTTTTATGAAACACGTAAAATATACGACTACAGAATTAATACATTAAAAAATAAATTTCTTGAATTTATTATAAAAGTCACCTTTGTTTCTTCAGTTCCTTAAGTTGAGGAGTTAGAAACGCAGCTAAACCTATTGCTGCATAAGAGTCAACGATGTTTATTGTTTTTAAAATATCGGCCGCCTTACAAACCGATTTTCCATTTACCAAAATGACTTCGTCAATCAATTTTCTTTGTATGCCATTTAAATTATCATAAATTACATACTGTGTCACGGGAATTTCCAATTCACGACGTGAAGTCGTTTGGCTTCTAATATCTTCGATTAAACCATTAAGAATTGTAGTTTGGGCCTCCTAAGAAGAATTATTAGATAGGGTTTGAGAGAAAAGAAATATTGGGAAAAATTATTAGCGATTTTTTACGTTATATGAGGTCGGGTGAGGAAAGGAGTGCTGGGGGCGTTATAGAAAATTTTGTTGCCAATATACATATATGTTGTAGGCAAATAGTTATTTTAGGAAAATAGCTTTTGACTAAACAAATGTTATGTGACTGGTCAAATGGCTCTTTTGCCCGTTTATTTTTGTGTTCAAGTACTATTTTAGTCAAATGCTATATTCCTAGGCAAATGCTATTTGACTGAAACGCTCTTAGGCATAATGGTATTCAGCGAAATGCATTAATGTATTTTAGTATTAATTACTGTTTTTTGAGGTTATCTTACGCGAGGGGGGGGGGTGGCTCCTCACCCATTCAACAATTTCTGATCAAAGAAATATTTTTTTAAACCGAAGTACTCGAAACTTCCCACTATATCGTATTTCTGCTTTATAAAATAAAATTTATTTCCATTTTTCTAAAAAGCGTTCAGGCAAATGCTATTTGCCTAGGAAAATAACATTTAAACACAAATAAACGGACGAAAGCCATTTGACCAGGCAGATAGCATTTGTCTAGTCAAAAGCTATTTTTCTAAAATAACAATTTGCCTACAACATATACAAATGTACAGGCAGTTAGTTTTCCTTTTAAAAAATGAGGTCATTTTGACTATCTTAACCGGAGGTACCCTTTACTTTTTCTTTGGGTAAATTATTGATCTAATTAGGTAAACAATTAGATCCAAACGTAAAACAGTAATTTACAATTGGTAGTTATAGAAAAGCATTTGTTTACTTACAATAACTTTTATGTTCGAATCCCATGATTTGATAGCTGCCGCAATACCCAAAGTTAATCCGCAACCATCTATCGGCGTCGGCAGCACCACCGCATCAGGCTTTATAATCTGTTCCATAATTTCTAAACCCAAGGTGGCTTGGCCAATGACCATATTTGGATGATCGTTTCTATCCGTAACATATTGTTGAATAATTTGGTCAGAAAATAAGATAAAATTGCTGACAAAACATGCTTGATAATAAAATATGCTTATAGATACCTATTTAATAATTAACGTTCCCTACTTTGACTAAATTTGAACAGAGTTAAATTTGACGCATACAGGAAAAAATCAATGAAAATGTCATTTTTTAACGAGAGGATATTTTAACTTATATGAAATAATACCCGTCAAGATAAAGCAAGCCTTTTGTATTGGCGATGCCCAAAGCGATTTTATGAGCTTCGAGCATGTTGTTTCCCTGGACGAGCACTGTTGCTTGTGAATCTGCATTGTCTCGACACAACTTGACTGTTTTATTTGGTATTGATGTCGGCATCACTACTGTCACCGGTATTTTAAACTTCTTTCCATAATAGCAAAGAGTATAAGCGAAACTGCCCGTTGAGATTGCTACCACACCCTTACGCTTTTGCTCGTCCGATAGCTGTAGCAGAGTGTAAACCACGCCACGTGCTTTGACGCTGCTCGTAGTTTGAAGAAACTCTTTCTTTAGATGGATTTGGTAATTCTCACTATCAGTTATTTTCAAGGAGCACTAAAAGAATTATCAGTTAATGAGAAGCGGATAAAGATTATCTTAAACCATTCTTTATTAATACTTTTTACTATCATTCGTGGATCAAAGTCACATATATTATATACATATTATAATTGTCAGGTATCATTAACAAATCATTATTTAAAGAAATTCTGGAATTTTTATTAATTTATTGCGTATAAAGCTTATTTTACTTTTCCATTAAATTTATTTTTACTCCCGACTGCTGCCAACCGAAGGTTGGCAAAAAACGAGGGAGTATGCGTTTTACCGAGGCCGGATCGGTTGTTACCAAAGATTTCCGCAACTACAATATATTAGCTTATCAACTTTTGGCCACAGACTTCTTATTAATCAAGCTTGGTTTGAAGCGTATAATTATATAGATAATAACTTGTCAAAAAATATAAAATAAGAAAATATATATTTTGTATATTTGTTTTCTTTTTAACATTTGCGTAGACTTTTAAATCTCTGAATTTTAACATTATTGGAGCTTTTTGAATTTGATAGCAAAAGGTTTGAATTTTGAATACTTTGACAATTTTTGTCAATTTTTATTAAAGATATGATGCGCAAAGTTAAATTAAAAAACATTATTTCTACCCGTTAATTCTTACCCCAAATAGTGGTGTTCTCAAAATGTGTTCTCTTATTTGAAACAGTGCCGATCTGATACTGCTGTACGAAATTTTTGTTTCTTGCTCTGGATTTAATTTCTCGGAGCCCTTTTGAATTACTATCTATAAAATAAAATACTAAATAAACGAAATTAAATTTTTTCTATTTCCTCGAATATACATATATAGTACACCGCCGCGTATCGCTAATATTGTTTTGGATATTTATTAGTGAATTAACATTCGAATGTATCAGGAAGTATTTTTCCATGTAATTCTAAAAGCTATCTTTTAAAATACAGATATACTGTCACACATACGCATTGGTATATGGTATATACTCATCTGTATATCGAGCTTTGAAATTATGATTAATCAAATCTGAAATACCCATGTGGAATTCACTTGAATCTGGCATCGTAACAATGGGCAAGCAAGATTATAAGAAAATGGCAAGACGTTCTCTCTATTTGATTCCTGATTTTCAAATGGCAAGACATCTTCTTTTGTCGATTTCCCATTCTTCTTTCTCAGTGGAGAAGACATGAATATAAAATAAAAAATTACTTGTTTGACAGAAATTACTTGAGATGCAGGTAACGAAGGCTACAGAAGATAGTATAGAATCCGATTTGGCTTCTTAACTAATTGTAAGTTATCTTTCTCACAGAGGACAAACGTACTTGTCGATCGATAATAATACATCATCTGTGTTTTCCCAAAGTTATTATTTGCTTTCTGTGCGATAAATGTGTTGTCCTTGTGAACTTTGCGATTGAAACAATTTACTCGATAAATAATGAAAAGGATATACTCGTATAAGAATAATACAAGCGCGAAAAAATCAGTTTTGTCAAACGGATTTTGAATTATTTCTGCATTTGACCGACATTCTACGTAATTTTTATTTCAAAGATTTTTTGTCTTTAAAATTATTTACTTATTTTAATCCACGTTAATGTAATTTTATAATTATGCTATTTTTGTTTAATTAGTAGGTATTATTTGGCTTGTCTTTTCTCTCTTTATTTTTGAAAAATAATTTTAATTAAATTAATTATACGCGCGACTATGTATATGCGTATACCTATATTGTTAAAAATTGTATAATGCTTGAGAAAAAATGGCACGCGCAAAGCGCATGCTTTGTTCTAGTTTGTCTAAAGTTTCAATGGATTAAAAAATGGATAAAGTATTACGAGAATAGATATAATCGCGAGTAAGGAGTAGCATTTAAAAAATCGCGACAATTGCATGATTTCAAGAATTCCTATAATTTCAATACTCATAACGCACTATTTTTTATTCAAATTTTACTTATAATTTGATAGAATTGCAAGGCATGTCAAAAATTATAAATAATCTTTTTGACCACTACTGATTGTTGGCCGCTCGGTGAGCGGTCGTAATACTGAATGCACCTACTAAATACACCTAGTAACATATATGACCGTACTTTTGCTTATTAACAGGAAATATGATTTTATAAAATTGACAATATATATGATTCGCATTCAAACCATCTAAATTTGAAATTTTCGAATAATTCGGATTCGAATCATATAGAAATTTGAATTTGAAACGAATCGAATCCCACCCGATCGATTAGATTCGATTCGTATTCGAATAGTTCGCACATCTTTACTAAAATCCTATAATACAACACACATACATTCTCTCTCTCTCTCTATCTCTCTCTCTCTCATCGCAGAAAAAGAATGACTTTAGGAAAGAACGGATGATGTATTATGATTGACGACAAGTTCGTCGGTCAGTTTCTCTGTGCGAGAAAGGAGCTTGTTTCTGAAAAGAGATAAACATCGAGTTCATAACATATCCTTTGGCGAGGATTAGCCGCAATTGCGTTTCAAGTGATCTCCGTGCAGCAAGTCTCATTTAATCAAAAAAACTCATGTCTCATTTAATCAAAAGAAAGCAGAAAGAGAGGAAGGAGAAATCAACAAAGGAAGACGCGACAACAACGGATGAAAGAGCCACGTTTTCTTATACTGTTGCTCGTATCTTGAAACGGCAAAAAAATAATTTTGCATGGGTATTTTATATATATAAATTTGATCAATTATACATATAATTCCAAAGCTCAATATTCTCGTAGTGCATAATGCAGATGTGCATATTACACATAATTACGTTTATTACAATATTTAGTAATAAAGAATAATTAACTAATAATTAAGAATACCTTCTTATTTGACGTTAATACAATAATGAATATCCGAAGTAATAATCGCGATACACGGTATATTAAGTACATTCAGTGAAATAAGAAAAATATTCAAGTTAGCCAATTTAAATGCTTTTTGTAGACCGTAATTGAAAAGGGATATAACAAATCAAACCCAGGGCAAGAATATGAAATCTCGTACCGCACTATCAAATTGGCGGCGTCTCAAATAAGAAGACACGTTTTGGAAACACCATGCTATAAGGTAATAACCATAGGTTTTTCTAAATTTAATTCTTTATTATCACTTCTAGCAAAATCGGTAAAAGCCGAGGTATTCCGAATACTTCGCTATCAGATTCTAAAGACTCCGAAAGTCCGAATAATCACGAGATTCATACATCTCAAAATCTAAATACACGCAAGTGTACAAAAATAAAAATTATTAAGTTCAAAAAGTGTGTGTGTAACTTTTCCCGTTTCATATATTAACAAGCTACTTAAAATATAATTAACTGCAGATTAAACTATATAGTTTATTTTACAATCAATGCAAATTCTACAATAATTTTAAATAATAATATTACTGTATTAGAGACGCGGTAGCGTTTCGCGCTAAGTATATTTTTTTATTGTTAACATTATTTTTAACAAGATTAATAAGATACATAAGCGATACATCCTTCATTACATCCTTTCGTGAGCGAGATGCTACAGCGTATCATTTACAGAAAGGAGAACGCTTCTCTAGAAATAAACCATTGAATTTTTAAATAAGTCAATATTATCGAAAGATTTTTAAATATTGGAGAAGAATATAGATTTTTATGATTATTATATACCTATACTCACAAATTATAGTATAAACGGGAATTGGATCTATTCACTGCAGTGCAAAATATAAATGAAGAATTGTTTAAGGGCAATTATTAATTGTCTAATATGATTTCTTAGAGCAAAAACTTACTCAACAAAGACGGTTTTAATATCTATTTCAAGAAAGAACATTATCAATTAACCGAGAGCATCAAAGCACGCGGCGTGGTTTACACTCTGCTACAGCTATCGGATAAGCAAAAGCGTAAGGGCGTAATAGCAATCTCAACGGGCAACTTCGCTTTTATTCTCTGTCATTATGGGCACAAATTTCGTATACCGGTGACAGTAGTGTTGCCGACATCAACGGCAGACGAGAAAATCGAGTTGTGTAAACACTGTAGACAGTTCACAGAATCACGAATATCAGTGGTCGTCCAGGGTAACAATATGCTAGAAGCTCATAAAATCGCTTTGCATATCGCCAAGACGAAAGGCTTATTTTATCTTGACGGGTACTTCTTTTTAACAAAATCTAAATTAAAATACATTCTCGTGTTAAAAGATAATATTTTCATGAATTATTTCTATTTTTTATATTCTTCTAATTTTATTGTATGAAAATTAGATAATTAAAGGACGTTATACCTTTCTAATTATACTTTATTATTGTTGAAAAAAATGTTTATTATGTTAATAATTTCCTGATTGATTATTTAAAATTTTCTGATTAGGAACAACCACCCAAATATGATCATTGGCCAAGCCACATTGGGCTTGGAAATCATGAAACAAGAACGTGAAATCGACACAGTGTTGTTGCCAACGACAATTGACGGCTGTGGATTAGCAATAGCTATTGCAACGGTTATCAAAGAACAGGATTCAAAAGTGAAAATTATTGTAAGTTAATAGATGCTTTTCTATAAGTTGTCATTTGTACATTATTTTTTACTAATTAGCCGTAGCAAGAAAATATTGTATAATTTGGATAAATTTGTTGATTATAATCTCTATTTTCTCTCTTAGGAGATCCAAAGTCAATACCTTGATCCTTTATTCCAAAACGTGATAAAACAAACGGATTTGCCTAATGAATTGGAAATTCGCACGAGAGAGTATATAGCGTGTCCTCTTAGAAACTTACCGAGTTGTGTGATCGACCGGATTATTCAGATAGGTCAATCGTTGGTGCGTTCTGCGTCCGATTATCTACATGAGGCTGAAAATTATTATGATCAATATGGAGCAATTGCTTTTGCTCCGATTTTATTCGGTCTGCTCGATGAGCTAAAGGGAAAAAGGTAATTTCTTTCATAAATTTGATAGTTTTTTCAAATTATTAATTTTGTAGCAACGCGTTTTGTGTATTTTATAATTATAAAGCACGCACTAGTCGGTTTTAATTTTTTAATATTATTTAATAACATTATAATTTTCTGTCTGTGCGCGCCAGGGTGGTAATACCTCTATTCGGCAAAATGGATTCGATTAAGGATTTTGCGAGAGATAGACAAAGATTATAAAAAACTCGTGTTGCCTCTCACCGTTATATCAATAGATTGCTGACAAAGCTGAAGAAAGAAAATCGTGCGTGTCTATAATTATAAGCATATTCAGGTAAAATCAGGAATACAGAACATAACTCGAGAAAGGATTGGATCAAAGTTACGAAAAAAATAGTTACAATGACGATGATGTTCAATTAGAAACTCAATACCAAAATAATTTTATTAAAAATTCTGTACCGGTATCAGATATACCTGTATTTTTATAAAAACGCAACGCTAGGAATCTTCAATTATATCAGTGATCAGTGACGATCATGATATCAAATGTCATATTATAAACAAATTGTTCAAAATCTGACATGTACATGATATTTCGGCATCACACAAGTATCACTGCTATATTGTTGAATGGAAATATTTTTAAATTAATCAGATTTGCAGATTCATAATATTTTATGAATGTAACTACGATATAGATAACGGTACATAAAGTATGTAAGAACACGATTAAATTAATTGTAATTTTCCGAGTTTATATATTCTTATATACATATTTTATTGCTAACAATAAGTATTATTATTTAGTCTTTTCTCGTGAAGTTATGGTACACTTGTGTCAAAAAAATTCTCAAATACATTTTCAAGAAATTTGCTTATTTCTTTGGATAATTCGAGTTTTAAAAAAAATCACGCTTTTGTTTTTCGATTCTTTTTGAAAAACGATTGTAGTCAAAAAGGATATTAGCAAACCAAAAAAATTCAAGAGAACATAACGTAATTCTCAATTTGATCATCAACCGGTTTTAAGATACTAACTGTAGAATTTACCTTTAAATGAAAGTCATTAATTATTTTAAAATTAGACTTGAGTTGGAAAACAATCAACTAACGTTTCTCAAATTTAAATGTATTGCGACTGTGTACTCTTTTAGCATGTGGTACATATACTAAACAAATAAGATTAATACTCGCGCGAAAACGATTTTCACTAGTTTTCTTCAGCGTTTCTTCACTTTCCCAGAACAAACGGAGAATGCGATAATATGACTCATCTACAAAAAAAAAAATGCAAAATTGGAAAGTATGTACATTTTATCATGTAAGTTAGTATTCTATTTTTAGTGCGTTTATATAAACCATTAATGTTATAAAACAAAACCTAGCGCACGAATTTTGAGCATAGAAACAAAGGAAGACATCTAGAGCAATGAACAATAAACCTAATAAATTGTTCATTATCCATATATTCTAAGTATTATATATATATAAATACTGTTTTTTATATATTACAATTAAAGACATCATAAAGTAGTATTAATTTACTCTATTCACAATATTTTTAATATCTGTTAAAATTATTACATGTATATAATATATCTATAAACATATAAATATATACATAAATATAATATATTTATAAATATATATAAAAAATATATAATATATACGTAAGCATATATACATATATATGTGTATATTTAGATAATATATATTTATTAAATTATTACGTATTTAAGTATTATATATTTATATTATTTAATAGCTGCAATTAATTTTGTTTTTATGTTCAAAATATCAGATATAAACATGTAAATGACAATCAGACATTGATTAAAATTTATTATGAATCTATCGAGGCAATTCCTAATAATTTTATATAAAATAAATTAAAATTATTTTTCAAAAATAAAGAGAAAAAACAAGCGTCAAATAATAATAATTAAACAAATATTTATTTTCGCAAAATTATATAACGGATTAAAATACAAAAAGAAAGTTAAAAAATCTTTGAAATAAAAATTACGTAGAATGTCGGACAAATGCAGAAATAAAAATCTATTTTACAAAACTATTATTTCTTTACACTTGCATTATATTTATATTCTTTTTATTATCGAGTGAATTGATTCAATCGTGAAGTTCACAAGAACAACGCATTTATCGCACAGAAAGCAAATAATAACTTTGGGAAGGAAAGATGATGTATTATTATTGACAAGTACATTTGTCCTCTGCAAGGAAGAGAGAACTATAGTTATTCTAGTTAAGGAGCTAAATCGGATTCGACACTATCTTTTGTCGCCTTCATTACCTGTATCTCAAGTGATTTCTGTCGAACAAGTAATTTTTTTTTATATTTTTATATCTTCTTTAATATTTATAAAATAGATAAATAGGAAATTGACAAAAGAGAATGTCGTGTCATTTGAGAATCAAAAATTATCAAAAGAGAATGTGTGCAACTTGCCATTTTTTTACAATCTTGCCTGCCCATTGTTACAACGTTAGGGTAATTTTTGTTTCTACATGAATATTTTAGATTTAATTAATCATAATTTAAAAGCTCTCAATATACTCATATACAGTGTACACCGATATGTGACAATATATCTGTATTTCGAAAATAGTTTTTAGAATTATACGGAGGAATACTTCTTTCATTCAAATGTTAATTTAATAATAAATATCTAAAGTACAATAATATCCACGATACGCGATATACTATAAGATACATTCGAGGAAAAATGTAATTTTGTCAATTTAACTATTTATTTTAGAGCTCATAATTGGCTCTGAGAAAGGCTCTGAGAAATCAAATTCAGAGCAAGAAAAGAAAATTTCGTACAGTACAACCAGATCGGCACTGTTTTAAATAAGAGAACACGTTTTGGAGAACACCATTACTTAGGTAATAAATAGCATATACATATAATATGTTTTCTTAATTTAACTTTGCGCACCATACTTTTAATAAAAATTGACGAAGTATTTAAACCTATACCGCTATTAAATTCTAAAAGCTCCGATAATGTTAAAATTCATGGAATTTAATCTATAAAAATAAATTCACATCTATAAAATAAATTTAATTGTAGAGTGAAATATAAACTTTAGGACATAAATTCATGGAAATTCCGGAATTTCTTTAAATACTAATTTATTAATGTTACACAAGAATTATAATATATAATAATATAGGTGAAACTTTGATCTACGCATTGTAATACAAAATATTAATGAAGAATAGCTTAAGATGTTTTTTAACCACTTCTCATTATCTGATGATTGCTTCAGAGCTGCTTAAAAATAATCCATAGTGGGAATTTCCATATCTGTTTAAAGAAAAAGTTTGTTCAAACTACGAGCGGCATCAAAGCAAAGTGGCGTGGCTTACACTCTGCTAATACTGCAGCTATCGAACGAGCAGAAACGCAAGGGTGTGATAGCAAAGGTGTGACGCGCGAGCAGTCTCGCTCATATACTCTCTACTATTATAGAAAAGAGTTTGGAATTAGTACGTAGAAAAAAGATATTTGGAGCGTACAGTTTAAACAAACTATAAAACTAATGAAAAGTGCATTGGCCATAAATACCTATATTCGCATATTGGTTAAACTCTTTCTTCAAGTAAAAATATTCAAGTCTTTATCGTTGAATAGCTATATGCTCTGTAGCAGTCGAATTTGAGTTGCTTAAAGATCAGTCAAGCAAAAATAGTTAATACAGTAAAACTTAATTAATATAATTTGCATTCCGTTGATAAAATTCATACTATTTATACTATAATATGATATTATGTGTTTTGAAATACTGACAGTATTGAAAACCAATAATTCGCCTCGTGTATACTTTTGGAATTTACATATAATTTTAGAATACCTACTATAATTATGTATTTTTTTACACATGTATAATTAATACACTTCCTCCATCCCCCTCTCCCCCACACACATCTCCTAATTCTCGCTTTTTCTTTCTACCGCAAATTACATTATTCTTAAAATTAAATTTTAATATTAAAAATTATATTAAACAAAATAGTGTACCTAATTAATTCACTTTTTTTATAATATCTTTAACATCTGTTCTAAAATATAAATTTTATTTTTACATAAAATAATCACTATGATTAATTTCGTTTCTTATGCTCGAAATCGGATATAAACATGTCATAAAAATTATTGATATAAAGAAATTACATATCTATTGAGGCAATTTGTAAATGTTTAGAATAATTTAAGATTAAAATAATTCTAATTTCTTTTTAAAAATAAAAATAAGCAAAATCATAAAAATCTAAACAAATATTAATTGATGTAAAATTTTATCAACACCTAGAAAAATACGAAAATAAAATTAGTATAAAAATCTTTCTTTAAAATAAAAATTATGTACGATGTAGAACACACAAATGCGGAAATAAATAAATATACGTTATAACCAACAACCGTTATTTCCTCAAATAGCAGATAACATGTATATTCTTTTCATTATTATTTATTGAGTAAAGTCAGTTTGATTGCGAAATTTATAAACATTAGATAGAACACAAACGTTCAGAAAGGACGAAAGACGAGTTGCTAATAATAAATAACGTTTATTCTCGGCGAGGAAGAGATTATATAGTTTCCTACAGAGGCCAAATCAAGTTTGACACTATACTCTTTGTCACAGATTGATTACCTGCGTATCAAGTGATTTCCATCGAACAAATAACGTATTGTCTCTTCTGTTGAAGAAAAAACAGAAGAATGGAAATAATTGCAGCTGAAAGGAATGACTTGTCATTTTCTTATAACGTGGTCTGTCCACTGTTTCGAAACAGCAATTTTGTTGTGACACAATGGGTATTTTAAACTTGATTAATTAATTTTCAAAGCTCAATATACTCGTGCGTACTTGTGCAATAATATTTCCGTGTTTCGCACAAATAGTTTTCCGAAATGTATATGAAGTAAATACAATATTTCGTCTGCATTTGAATATCAATCCAACAATAAATATTGAAAATAATATTTCCACTACGCGATATATCATGTATATTCGATACAATACAATAGGAAAAATGTAATTTTGCTAATTTAGTGCTTTTATTGTAGAATGTAATTGAAAAAGGCTCCGAGAAATCAGATTCAACGCAAAAGTGCAAGATCTCGCCCAACAGTATTAATAGGGCACTGTGTCAGATACGAGAACATATTTGGAGAACAGCATGTAATAAAGTAAGAAATACCATAAAACTTTCTTAATTTAGCTACTTGCGCTTTGCATTTTTAGCAAAGTTAATGTTAAGAACTAACGATTTCAAATATAAAAATATTTTAAATCTAATTCTGAAATCTTTGATAAACTGGAAACTCATAGATCTCAAAGTATAAGTACCTACACGCAAATATACAATAACAAGAAATATATAATTGATTTCCCATGTTATGTATTAAGAATTTATTTAATAAAATAAGTAAACTGAAATAAACTACGTGTAAAAAATTAATATAAATTGAAGACATATTTTAAGTATAAACGATTTGTCAACGTTTCACGCAAATATACCATATATAGATTGTATATGATTTTGATCCACGCATTATAACGAAAAATATTGATAAAGAATTGCTTAAAAATGATTGTTAACCGAATGTAATATAATAGCTTCAGATTCCAATTCTCAAGGATAGAGGTTTCAAAATATATCTGAAGGAAGAACGTTATCAGTTTTCGGAAACCGTCAAAGCACGTGGCGTGGTTTATACTCTGCTACAGCTATCGGACGAGCAAAAGCAAAAGGGTGTAATAGCAATTTCGACGGGCAGCTTCGCTTATTCTCTCTGTCATTTTGGAAAGAAGTTTGGAATACCAGTGACTGTTGTGATGCCTTTGAGTGCAACAGATGAAGAAATTAGGATGTGTCGAAGTCATGCAGATTTACAAGCAACGGTGTTCGTTTATGGTAACGATATGGTAGACGCACACAACATCGCTTTGCGTATTGCCTCGATGAAAGGCTTAGTTTACATTGACGGGTACTCTTCTTTATTAAAACTTTACTTTTTTTATCTCAATTAATGGGTAGAAAAGTTATTTTATAAAATATTTGTTATTGCTACCGTTAGTCAATATCTAAGAAGTAATTACCATTTTGATTTTGTTATATTTTTCTTAATATTAACATATTCATTATATAGTCATTATTTACAATTTTATTGTATATCAGAGAACGAAAAAATTATATGCAAATATAAATTAAAATGTATAAAAACGTTACAAAAAACCTTTCCAAATTCTAATTTTTATGGAATAATTAAACGTAACTGCGTTAACCGTTAACAACTTATTATGGAAAAGAAGAAAGTAGAGACAACGGCGCGGCGTTACAAAGTAATGCGTTACTTTTATACTTTTCGGTTAAAATACATTCTCGTTAAATGATAATATTTTTATCAATTGTTTTTATTTTTAAATTAAGACTTAATTTTATTATTTAGAAATCATTTAAATTAAAAGATGCAATTATAATACTATTTATATAATTATATTTTATTTTCCCAAGAAATACTTTATTTGTTAATAATTTTATTTAATGTTATGAACGAATTATTCAATAACATTCTTCGGATAGAAACGATCATCCAAATATGATCATTGGCCAAGCCACCTTGGGCATCGAAATGATGCAATATTTGATGAAGTTTCATGCAGTAATATTACCGACGACGATCAATGGTTGTGGATTAATAACCGGTATTGCAATGGCTATTAAAGAATGGAATTCAGAAGTAAAAGTTATCGTAAGTGAATAAATGCTTTTTCTATAATTGCCAATTGAAAGTTATTGTATTTCAATTTTGGTCTAATAAAATACATATCTATAAAATACATATCTAATTCGATCACTCAACAAGAATATTACATCCACTTTAAATGGAAAGTTGTGTGGATTACATGAAATCTCAAATTTTAGGAAGTGCATCTAAAATTAACGGATGATACGGTAAGTCTGGGACACTGTATAATTCGACTCAACAAGAAGATTATACGCATCCACTTTGAATATAAAGTTGTGGATTACATGAAATCTCAAATTTTAGGAAGGCCATAGAACACTTTTTAACAATGAGGTCGAAAATATTAGAAAACAAACAATATTCACTAATGAATTGGAAAATACCGTGACAGGGTATATATGTCATGAAAATCCTACAGGCATGCTAAATAGTTTGATCGACAGGTTTATTATGGTAGATGATACTTTGGTTATAGAAGCCGAACGTCTACTGATAAATGAAAACATCAACGATTTTAATGCATCGATTGGTTTAGCTGCAATTTTATCTGGTCAACTTGATGATCTAAGGGAACAAAGGTGACTTCTTTTATAAGTTTGATAGTTTTTTCTACAATTTGTTTATTCTATAATGGCGCGTTTTATATAATAAGTTTCCATAAAACAATAAGACTGGGCGGTTTCAATCTAATAATAATATAATTTAATATTATAGTATTACAATATAATTATTTTATAACGTTATAATTCTTTCTGTACACGCCAGAATATTACTACCTCTGTTCGGCAAAATTGATTCAATGAATAAAGTGATAAGTGAACAAAGATTAGTGCAGTTACGTGCTGCTACTACTGTTCCCTCAAGATTATTATGAATAAGCACGTTTATTTTTCTGGATCGTTGACAAAGATGAATCATAAAAGAAATTGTGCATATTTATTGTATAAAGCGTTTACATAATCTGCAAAATCTGGAATACAGAACAAGTTGCACTACTCAAGAGGAAGAATTTGGACAAAATTACAAAAAGGACAGTTTTATCTACGATACTTCCGAACCATGTATTCAATATCGACCAATTTTATTAATATTTCCATATCTATACCGGACGTGTCTGTTTTTTAAAAATAAAAACGCAATGACAAGAACCATTAATTATACTTGTAACGAGCTTCGAATACCGATCGATATATAAACAAAATTTAACAAATCTGATAAACACATGACATTTTGGTGTTACACAGGTATCGCTACTGTTATATTATTGAATGGAGATATTATTAAATCAAGAGCAAACATGTAGGTTTCTTAATGCACGTTTCATGAAATCGATAACGTAGAAAAGCTAAGATATATAACAATACGTTTGGAATTCTTCACAAACTTCGAAACTTATCTTCTTTATTTCATTTATATCTAATTGTCTCTTTTTATAAAATCATTATATGTCAAACGTGTATTCTTTAATACATCATGTCATAAAACTCAATTGATTTAATAATATCGATATTCAGTATCCTTCAAGAGTTATATTTTATTAATTAAAATTACATTTAATTAATTTTAAATAATAAATAAATTAAGTAATGTTGTGTACACACATTTACATATATAAATATATGTAATTTTATGTGTTTATGCAATTATATGTAAATTATATATGTAAATGTGCACATACTTTTAATAAAATTATAACATAAGAAAATTACGTATCTGCTGAAACACACACACAATGTTTAAGAAAGAGTCAGAATAACTTTACATTAATTCAAATATTTTTCTATATATTTATGCAAAATGTCCTACAAAAAACGGATAAAATTTAAAAGATAAAACAAATATTAATTGATGTAAAATTATATTAACATATAAAAATATACGAAACCATAATTAAAATCTGAAAATCTCTAAAATAAAAATTATGATAAATATAGAAAAAAAAACGCAGAAATAAATAACTAGAGTATTTAACACTTTTTTGTTATACCACAAATCTATTCCTAAAAGTCCTCGTTATTTATTATATAGGTTTGATAACCAAAATGAACAAAGTATAGTTACCGCAGAAGGAAAAAAATAGAGACTTTGGGAGACTACAAAAAATGATTTGTTACTGACAAATAACGCCTGCCTTCGGTCAGGAAGTGATTAGTTTCCGACGAGAGCCAAATTAGGCACGACATCTTGTAACTGACTTATACTTGCAATTGTCTATCAAGTGATTCCTATCGAATAAGTGATTATATTATTAATCCGCGTGTCTTCCATTCCAGGAAGATGCTACGATTTTATGTGGCAATCTTATAAAAATTAACGATTTTTCATAGAATTTGGACTCAGATCCTCGGTTCATCAGAGCAGCACACATCTTTCTGCATTACGATCGGCAAAGCAAAATTTTTCTTAAGTTTTTACATATAGATGACGTTAGGGATTATGTTACAAGTCCCATCCGCTATCATTACTGCTACTTTATTACTATAACCTATTACTATATTATATGCTATTTACATTTCCTTTTCATTACTAAAATTCAAAGGAGCATATTACTAATTCTCTTATCTCTGAGATAGATACATGTGCTTAAAGATCGGCGATACCGATCCGGCTGTTTCTTAGTAGCAATTCCATTTCCATTTTGTTCGTTTATTTTGAACGTTAGAATTCTACTCGCACTTCATTTGACAGGTTGACATATCGTCTTACATTCGGTTTTGCGTAACTGCCTGCTTCTACACGTTCATATAGGTACAGATATCGTTCTTCATGTGCGAGAACCTTTTGAGGTAGATCTGAGGAAGCAATCTCCATCCGACATGCCAAATATCATGTTAAATGGAGATTTCGGTTAAAAGTTTTTTTATGACGTCTAATTTTTCTTCTATGAAGAGGTTAAAATATAAATAAATTATCCTTCTAAAGGCTTCCATAGCTCGTCATCTGTGATCTGTGCGATGTCGAAGAGAAAATGATATCTTAACCGTTATTTCGACGCCGATATCTATCTCTCTTCTTACCTTTGGATTGCCTACGGCAATCATTTTCGTTGATTCATGGAGAGGAGGAGCAACGGCAGAGCGCTGTTTTTAACTGTATATAACATAAACTTTATCTACTATAATTGTAACATTTATCGAAATATCACAGTTTCTTTCTTACAACTAATTATTGATATTATCGCATATAAATATGTGCATGAGCAGCAAAAATTTACTTTAAACAAATAATGTTTATTACTTTAAACAAACAATATCTATTAGACCAAATTGTAAAAATTTAGAACAACTTAAAATTAAATTAATTCAAATTTCTTTTCCACATTATATACAAAAACACAAATAAAATAAAAAATAAAAAAATTGAACAAATATAAACTGATGTAAAATAGTATATAGATATCTACATACTAAAAAGTATAAAAACAAAATAAAAGTAAAAATCTCTAATATAAAAATTATGTAGAATGCAGGACACAAATGCAGAAATAAATAACTGCTACATAATACTTATTTCATTATATGACAGATATTTCTACATGACCGATCTTCCAGTTAATTATCATTAAGTCTTTATTAGTTATTTATTTATCAAAGTAATGTTGGTGTGGTTACAAAATTTATAAACACAGTTTATTTACCGCAGAAAAAACATACAGAAACTTCGGGTAAGTACAAAAGATTAGTTGTTATAATGACGAGTAACATCTGTCCTCTGTGTAGAATTGACTAGTTTCTAACGAGAGGCGAATCAGTCTCGATACTAATCCTTGTCACCGATTATCTACATTTGCCCTTTAAGTAATTCTCATCGGAAGAGTAACATTTTACTTTATATATTTATATCTTCTTTATTAAAGAGAAAACAAATGGAAAGATTGGAAAGTAAAAGTAAAAGAAGAAGAACGGAAGTAAAAAAAGAGGACGATTTGACATTTTCTTATGATTTGGTCCGCCCACTGTATCGCCAAGTATACGATGTAAACCCGCGCGGAGTTCTCGCAGTACATGGGTATGATCTTACATGGGTATGTTTGATTTAATTAATCGTAGTTGTTTGGTATACTCACGCAGAATGTACACCGATGCGTGACGGATCTGTGAAAATATTCTCGTATTTCAAAAATAGTAGTTTTCAGAAATATACGTAGACATAACAATATTCCTCAATCTCGAATATTATTTTAATAATAAATGTTAGAAATAATCTTCGCATTAGGCAGGTCATCACGTATATTTGGTAACAAAAGAAAATGTAAAAGTGTTTTATTTTATAGAACGTATTTGAAAAAGGATCCGAGAAATTAGATCTAACGAAAAGATACAAGATTTCATACGATATAATCAAATCGGCAGAGTCTCTGGTGAGAAAGCATGTTACGAAAGCAACACATGACCAGGTAATCAATATCATAATATCTCTTTAATGTAACTATTTGACCTTCGTACTTTGAGCAAATATGTCAAAAACAGGCGACCTAAAGTATATAAATACTTATTCAATATCAAGTTCTTATAATCCATCAATTTCAACATTTATAGATCTCAAAATTTGAGTACATGAAAATAAGAAAAATATGAAATGTAGAAATGTAACATCTATTTTGCATATTAAATAATTTGGGATAAATTTTACTGTATACTAAAATAAATTACATGAAATTATGTAATACAAATTACCGGATTATTTTAATGTAATGATTTGACCGTGTTTTTCGCAATATTAGAGTAGGTACCTATACCTATATATGTATGATTTTGATGGACGCACTGTAAGCCCAAATATTCGGCA
The DNA here is from genome assembly GCA_035220615.1 of Leptothorax acervorum. Taxonomy (NCBI): domain Eukaryota; kingdom Metazoa; phylum Arthropoda; class Insecta; order Hymenoptera; family Formicidae; genus Leptothorax; species Leptothorax acervorum. Next base: position 32,569 of record JASTWQ010000258.1, on the reverse strand, counting down.
TGATGCATCATCTAAAGCTAATCTTTAACCAAATGCAATATGATAGCTTCAGATTCACCATCTTAGCGATAGTGGATTCGAAATTCTGCTAAGGGTACAATTACACAGCGTTACGAGCAGCGTCAATGCACGCGGTGCGGTTTATTCTCTGCTAAAGTTGTCGGCCAAGAAGAAACGCAAGGGCGTGATAACAATCCCAAAAAATGGTTTCGCTCCTTCTCTCTGCCATTTTGGAAAAAAGTTTGAAATACCGGTGACTGTTGTGATACCGACAGGGACAGATGAAGAAACACTCAATGTGCGTGAAAATTCCGAAGCAACAGAGCTCGTTTGTCAGGATCATATACAGAATATGGTAGAAGCACATAAGGAAGCTTTGCGTATCGCCAAGGAGAGAGGCTTAGTTTACATTGACGGGTACTCTTTTCTATTAATAATCTCAATTAAGTGAAAGTCGGGGTAGAAACTTTATTTTATAAAAGAAATTCCTTATTGTTACCGTTACTCAATATCTAAGACTTAGGTAATTAACATATTCGTTATATTTTTCTTAATTACATATTTAATATTAATATATTTATTATATGTATAGTCATTATTTAGGTATAATTTTTCTGCATGTTTGTCAGACAACGTGAAAATTATGTAAATAAATTAAAATGTATAAAGAAACGTTAAAAAGTAACTTTACAAATTCTTACTCTTATACATAGGAATGATCAAACATAACTGTGTTAGCGTTAATGTTACGAGGGAAACATTCCGTTACCAAATTGTTACCCAAAAGAAGTAAATGTAGCGATATAACGGCGTTACAAAGTAATGCGTTACTTCCCCCTTTCGGACAAAAATACATATTCTCGTTAAATGATAATATTTTTTCATAAATTGTTTCTATTCTTAATTCAGATTTAATTTTATTATTCTGAAATAAGTTAAATTAAAAAATGTAATTAGTATCACTCTTTAATAAACATTTTTTATTGTCTCAAGGGATAATTGATTTGTTAATAATTTTATTTATGCCGGTATTCATAATCGGATCTTATTTCAGGACCGTTTTAAGTAATGTCTTAAGACGCAAATCTGGCTCTGTGATTGGTTTAAAACGTCTTAAGATTGTGCTTAAGACGGTCTTAAATATAAGATCCGACTATGAATACCGGCCTTAATCTTATGAACGACTTATTCAACGACATTTATCGGGTAGGATCGATCATCCAAATGTGATCATTGGCCAAGCAACCTTGGGCATAGAAGAGATGGAAAAAAGTGTAAATGTTGATCAAGTCCTATTACCGACAACGAAAAATTATTGCGGACTTACTGCGGGTCTTGCAATGGCTATCAAAGGATACGATCCAAATATAAAGGTTATTGTAAGTGAGAAAGTGCATTTTCATAACAGTAGATCGTAAAATGTTATTTCCCATTTCGATCTAATGAGCTATTATTTATCTTAACAAGAAGGTTGTATTCTGGAAAAAGTAGAATTTTACGAAACTTTACATGATGTAATCTCTATTTCCAGGAGGTTCAATATAAATCTGATTTTGCAATAGACCCCGTTAGAAAAGAATCGATGTCCAAAGATGAATTAGATATTAAAGTATCAGAGTATAGTTGGCATTATAGTGATACTAGACCAATAGTGCAAAATTTGTTTGACAAGATTGTTCAGGTAGAAAATACGTATGTTAAAGAAGCGTTTGAAAATATACGACAAAAACCAACGGGAGTCACCGACTTTAATCAAGCAATTGGTACAGCTGCAATGTTATCTAAGCAAATCGATTTGTCACATTGAAAGAGGTAACTTTTGTCACATAAGTTTAATAGTTTATAATTCGTTACCTAATTCCGTAGTGGTGCGTTTTACACGAGTTTCGTGACCATAAAGTACACACTATATCCCGTTTGCATTTAATAAAGTTGTAATTTCATATATTAATATATAATATTATTATAATATTATTTATATATTAACATCATAATTATTTTATGCACGTCAGGGTGCTAATATTTCCATACGGCAAAATGGACTTGCCGATTGAATTAACAGATAATCCATGTTTGGATGAGCCTCGTGCTGGACCCTCAAACGCTTGAATTAGGCATCTGTACATATCTAAATAGATCATTGACAAAAAGGAATCTTAAGAAAACTTGCGCACATTCAAGAATTCAAGTATAATCTATAAAATCTGGAACATAGAACAAATCGCACAACTCAAGGAAGACAGTACTTGTAGATAAAGTTACGAAGAAGATAGTAAGAAAGGTGTTTCAACGACAATGTTTTTCAACTACACACTTAATACTAAAAAAATTTTATTAACATTTTTCTATCTGTATAGCAAATATATGTATTTTTATAAAAATGGAGTGATATAAACTTAAATTATATCGGTCTTACATAACAAATATATACATACATATAAGATAACTTTTTTAAATGTGATATACATAATACATGATTTTTCGTACGGATATTGCGTTGAATAGTAATATTATTAAACAATTGCATATTTATACTTGTACCTTTTGTGAAACTGCAACAAATGCCGTATTATATGCAAACTAAGGTATATATAATAAACCAATAGAATTGTATTTTATATACCATATTTGGTTCATCATTCTTCTTTTATAAAATTATAGCAAACGTGTATTCTATAGTACATTATAAATATGTCAAAAATTTGGATTGATTTTATAATATCCTCTATCATGCAGAAGAGTTTATATAGGTATTTATGTATTATTAACTACAAGTTAAATAATTTTGTCAAATTTAATTAATATATTATATATATATATATACATATATATATATTGTATATTATATATATATATATACCTATATATATATATTATATATTAACGTGTATTTGTCGTAATTAATTAAATTTGATACATACTCTATCACGTATATACCTATATACAATATATATATATATCATGTGTATGTATATGTATACCGATATAATAAGAAAAGTTACCACTGTTTATATCAATAAATTTTTATCTTGGTTATACATATATAAAAATCCGAAAACTGTATATAGATAGATGTTTTTTATACAATTTTAAAATTTTGCTTTAAACTTAAAACTATGGGCGACACATGACGAAATCTTTTTTGATTAAATATGCTTTGTATATTAGTGTTACTTGATTTCCAAGTATTAGAATTTGTTCTTGATTTTCTCACTTGGTTATACACATATAAAAATCCGAAAACTGTATAGATGTTTTTTAAACAATTTTAAATTTTTGCTTTAAACTTAAAATTCTATGGGCGGCACATAACAAAATCTTTCTTGATTAAGTATGCTCCGTATATTAGTGCTACTAGAATTTTTGTTTTTGATTTTCGTTTCTTTTTGATATCAACCGATTAAAATCAATAATTGAATATTAGCAAACCAAATATATCATAGTAGGAACATGTGATTTTTCTCTTATCGTAAATGACTTGCATGATGTTTGACTCAAATCGATCATCTATCAATTTTCAGATATTGATTTTAGCATTTAACTTTATTTTTAAAATAAATGTTAATATCACTAATCGTTTAAAATTAATTACGTTTGGTTTAAAATCTTACCTATGGTCAATTTGTTAATAAATTTATACGAATATACTATTGACAGTGAAGTGTATATGTGTATGTACATCTTAATCAAGTGACACATATTAAAGAATTAAAAATGATACGCATATAAAAAATGATTTTTATTAATTTGCCTTGATCAGCGTTTGTCTTTAAAGAAATGACGATAAGCCAGTTTCTATGTGGCACACTGAATTTTAAGAAAATGCGAAATTAAAAGACGAAATCTACATTTTATTTGCAAATTGTATGATTTTTATGCTTGTGTCATATAACTTTGTATACTTATCTTTTTGGGGAGTAATTCATAGATTAGATGTTACAAGATTAAAAATCAAAAAATTAAAAATTTTTATAATACACAGAAAGAAAGAAAGAAAGAGAGAGAGAGAGAGAGTGAGTGAGTGAGTGACCAGATATTGTAAATATATTCGAAATTATTGTTTCTCAAATAATCTCTATTTTAATTTCCTTTTTATCAGCGTATCAATACTTTCAACGTTTGATTTTAATATTGAAGTCTATAAAATATAAAATAAAATTGCGCAATTAATTTATTCTTGTTGTTATAACTTTAATATTTATCAAAATATCACAGTCTCCTTCTTAAATATAATTATTTACATTGTCGCATACAAATACACCGTCATGTATGAGCATGAATAGCAAAAGCTCACTTTAAACAAATTACGTATTTATTGAATCAAATTGGATCAAATAAAAATTTATACTTAATATTAAATTAATTTAAATTTCTTTTTCAAACTATTAGGTATATACAAAAACACAAGTAAAATTGCAGAAAATTGAACAAATATTAACTGATGTAAAAATTTATCAATGAGAAATAAGAAAACAAAATCAAAATCTAACAATCTCGAAAATAAAAATTATGTAGAATGCAGGGCACAAATGCGCGAATAAATATAACTCTACTGTGCAATACTTATTTCATCTTATGACAGATCTGTAATTCTACATGTCCTTCTACTTTGTTATTAAGTCATTATTAGTTATTTATTTATCAAGTAAAATTGGTTTTGTTACATCGTTACACAATTTATAAATACAGTTTATTTACCGCAGAAGAAACATAGGTACAGAATTTTTTGGAAAGAACAAAAGATTAGTTGCTAATGACGAGTAATGTCCGTTTTCGGCGAGGAACATACTAGTTTTCGACAGAAGCCGAGTCAGGCTTGACACTAATCTTTGTCACCGATTACATTTGCGTAATCAAGTAATTCCAATCAAACAAGTAACATTCTACATTATATATCTGCGTCTCTCCCAATACGAAGAAAACAGGAGAATGGAAACAGAAGCAAGAGAAAAGAACGATTTGACATTTTCTTATAATTTGGTCCGCCCACTGTTTCGACGCAGAAACAAATACAGGGCATACATATGGATATGTCTGTTTAGATTATCGTAGTTTCGCAGTTTTAAAACTCAATATAGGTACTCATTCAGAATACCGTGTACCGATGCGCGCTACATGACAATTATTCTCGTATTTCGAAAATAGTTCTCATGCAGCAATATATGGAAAAATAACAATATTCCTTAATCATTCGAATATTATTTCAATAATCGGTATATCACGTATATTTGGTGAAGTAGGGAAATGTAAATTTAGTGATTTATTTCACAGACAGTGATTGAAAAAGGATCGAAGAAATCAAACCAAGAGGAACAATATGAGATCTCGTATAGTCAAATCCGCGGCACTGTCTCTGATGAGTAAACACACATATTCTGACAACACCATGTGTCGAGGTAATGAAAATACCATAAGATCTCCTTAATATATCTATTTTATCCTCGCACTCTTAACAAATATGTCAAAAACAAACGATCAAAATTATATTAATACTTCAATATAAAAAATTCTTATAACTCCAAAAATCTCAACATTTATATTTTAAAATTTAAGTCATAAAAATGAGCAAAAATATGAAAGATAGAAATGTGACATTTTGCAAATTTAACATTTGGTTTTATGTAAGTGACATAAAATAATAAAAAACTTTGCTCATTTTATTATGGGTACTAAGCCATGAACACACACTTGACTTCTATATGCATTGGTAGAGGAGGTTGATAAATAATAATAACATAGTCTTATTTTTCAAAAACGTGGGGAAAGATACTTTAGTGGGGCGTGAATTTCGCATATTACCGTATGTAATATTAGCTAATTGGCACTAAAAACTTTACGCAGTATTTAACTTAAATATTATAATATCACTAATTTTATATAAAACGATATATTTTATAATATCGTCTAGACTTTCTTGCGCCCAGGCCACTTCCGTGGTAACGGCGCGGCGGTACAAATACACTTATTTGTTTGTTCGGCTAACAATACCTAAGTCAGTCCTGCAGCTAGTTTGCACTTTTCAGCCGAAAGAAAGAAAAAAACAGTCAAACGCAAGAATTAAACTATCATTAGAGCATATTAAAGACATTCTTATATCATTTTTTGACAGCTCTAACGCTGAAGGTAATAGACTGGTATTTGAAAAAATTATAACTTCTTTCGCCCACACTCGCAGAACTCGCAGAAGTTAAACTTATTTTTCTAGTGATGTACACAACAATACTTACAAAATGGCATATGATTCAATATTGTGCGCCAATGGCTTATTTTGGGCGAAATTCTTTCACTGATATTGAAATAAATAACATGCAATAAAGTAATACAAATTGAGAGATTATTTTAAATGACGATTTAGCCGTGTTTTTTGCAATATTATAGAATATACGTCTTTGATTCATACACTATTAGCTAAAATATTCATGAAGAATCGCCTAAGGCCAATCTTTAACTGCAAATGTAATATGATTGCTTTAGAGTCAACTTCTTCGTAATAGAGGTTTCTAAATCTTTCTGAAAAAAGAATTATCCCAGGTTACTAACAACGACAAAACACATGGCGTGGCTTACACTCTGCTACTTACAGTTATCGGACGAACAGAAACGCAAGGGCGTGATAGCTATCTCAACGGGTAGATTCGCACATTCTCTCTGCCATTTTGGAAAAGAGTTTGGAATACCGGTGACTGTGGCAATGCCAATATTAACAGCATGGATAACGAAATTAAAATGTGTCGTAAAATGTGCCAGAATCTCGGAGCAACAGTGCTCGTCCGGAAGTATATATATACGGAATATGGTAGAAGCACATAAAAAGGCTTTGCGCATCGCCAAAGAGAGAGGCTTAGTTTATACTGACGGGTACTTACATTTTTTACTAAAATCTTAATTAAGTCGAAATCAGTGTAGAAAAAGTTATTTTATAAGAAAAACTCGTTATTGTTACCATTCCTGAATAACTAAGAAGTGGTTACATTTTTAGTTACTCTTCTCTCTCTCTCTCTTTCTCTCTCTCTCTTGATATTAATGTAGAATGCTGAAACATATTACATATGAATTTTAGTGGTAAATATAAATAAAATGTATCATGGAATACCATTCTTGCGGGTAAAAAAAAAGATATAATACGAAATTAGATATAATGTAACTTAATTTTATTTATTATATGTAGGGAAAATATGTCCAAAATGATACCTCGAGATAAAATGATCCCCATCGATTATAACGAAAATAATAATGCCATTGTGCGGACATATTAAGAGATTTCTTCGGAGGAATCAGTATGTAAATCGAGTGTAATGGCGGATCGCGTTGACGCGCCGTCAAGTTTCAAAAAATATATATATAAAATTCGTCAATGTGATGTAAGGTAAGAGTGATTTTGATTACCGGGCAAAGTACATTTATGCATGATTATCATATTCTATTATTACTACTGTACTTCAGCACTGTCTAAGTTTATGTTTTGATAGTGACTTAAATGCCGCCCTTAATTTTAGGTAAGGTTTTAATATAAAAATAAAAAAATGGCATTTGGGGCAAAATGATTCCTCCCATCATGTACAAAATGATCCCAGGATCATTTTATCCTAGCCTTTTTGTATATTTGTGCTAGATGATTATGCTTGTGACTTTTGTATTTCCAATCCCTTTGGTAAATATCATTTTATCATTTTATAATTCTATATATTTTTATTTTATTTTATTTATTCCATTTTTTAAATAATTTTATAATTCTTATTTACTCGACACTCATAGTTTTATCTAATGTTAAACATTTTTAATTTAATTTTGTGTTTTAATTTTAATTACGTTAATTATAATGTTTTCTAAATGTACTGACCTATTTTTGTGTAATAATCCCCAGGGATCATTTTGTCCATACCCCAGGGATCGTTTTGAACACAATTCCCCTATATATATATATACATATATATATATATAATATATATATATATATATATATACTGTTTTATATACCTACATTATTATTAAAAAACATAAAAGCAAACAATTGCTCAAAACATAAGTAATCAAATAAACTTAAAACTTTTGTTGTTGAAAGTGACAACTTATTTGGCTACATAACTAAAATTTCGATTTTTAACAACATCGATACAATTTCCTACATTAGTCAATATTTTTAATTTTAGTCTATCAAAGAACGTTGAAATTTTGTAAATAAATTGAAATGCATAAAGTAATAAAAAACTAATTAACCTTCTAAATTCTTATTCTTATAGAATAATCGACCGTAAATCGTTAACGTTATGAGGGAGACTTATTGCTAACAATTCGTTATTGTAAAGAAAAGTAACTGTAGCAACAACAACGTTACAACTTACAAATAATTTCCTTACTTCTATTTTTCGGTTAAAATACATTTTGTTACAAGATAATATTTTCATTAATTTTTTCTATCTTTAATTGATATGTATTTAATTTTATTATTCAGAAATTAGTTAAATTAAAGTTGCAATTAATGCTACTTAGGTATCTAATCGTACTTTATTGTCTCAAGGGATGTGTTGGATTCTTTAATAACTTTATCTAATTTAATAATTACCGTATTATTTAACATTTTTTTCTGGTAGGAGCAATCATCCAAATATGATCATTGGACAAGCTACCTAGGGCATAGAAATTTTGGAGGAGATGACAAATGTTGATGCAGTTATATTACCGACTTCGGTTGATGGCTGCGGACTTACTGCTGGTCTTGCGTTGGTTTTCAAAAAATGTAATCCAAAAATAAAAGTTATTGTAAGTAAAGAAGCGTATTTTTTTATAACAGCAAATTGTAAAATATTATTTTCCATTTTAATCTAATAAGTCATAATTAGTCTTAAGAAGAAGATTGCACTTTGAATAGAAATAGAAATGTGTGGAAATTTTAATATCCATTTTTAGGAAATCGAAACTGCAGATTCTGATCCTTTAATCGACTTCATTAGAGGAGAAACAATTGTCCGTAATGAACTGGATGATTTAACGATAGAGTATGATTGGCATAGTGATGTTAAAGGAATTGTGCAAAGTTTGTTTGACAGGATTGTTAAGGTAAAGGATACGTCTGTTAGATTAGCGGCCAAATATCTACTATGAAAGGAAAATATCATCGATTTTAATGCGGTGATTGGTTTAGCTGCGATTTTATCCGGTGAACTCGATAAGCTAAAGGGAAAAAGGTGAATCCTGTAATATAAGTTTAATAATATTCTTTATAATTTGTTATTTCCGTAACAGCGCGTTTTGTGTGTCTTATTCCATTTGTATTCAATCAAGTTGTAATTTAGTTTTGTAATATATTATAATATTACTGTAATACTACTTAATAACATCATAATTTTTTGTGCGCGTTAGTGTGGTAATACCTGTATTCGGCAAAATGGACTTGCTTATTGAAGGCAAAACGAATACTCCAAGTTTGGAGCCTCGTTTATCAAGCGCGTCTGCCTAGCTAGTCCCCCCACTTGATTAAAATTTAATAAATAAATTATATAATAATGCGCTATTTATGCGCTCTTTAAATCCATAAGAAAAAAATTTTGCGCCTTGTTTTGTTTAGCCAAAAAAAAAAAAATTTTTTTAAATGGGATCTGAGTAGGCTGTCAGTGAGCCCCCCACATGTTAATCATAAGCAAATCTGAAAAACAAATACACAGAATTTATGCGCTAATTATGCGCTCTTACATCAGAGTATTTTCAATTTTTGCGCCGCAACCCTTACAGGATTTTCTTTTTAGTGCAAATGGTAATTTTCTCTTATAACTCGTAAAAAATACCAAAATTCGATTACCTAACTGTGCACAATGCCTACCCGAATTATACGCTTTTATTTTAAGACGGTTACGATTTTTGCGCCGTAACCCTCAGAGAACTTCCCTCTTGGTGCAAATGGTTGCAGATATGAATATTTTTCTGAAGCCGTACATTGTTCACATGAAAAAATTGTCAAATAATGGTGTACGGTGTACTATTGCAAATAAAGTACGCACTATTAAAGTATTCACCATATGTTGCTGCGTAGGCTCTCTTGCCCGTGCACAGATGCATGGTATGGTTAAGTATAATGGCTATTTCGGGTGTAATTGGTGTTTACACCCAGGATATTATGTTTTCTACAAGAGAGGTGGAAGTGTAAGATATACTTTATTGAATAAAGTACCGCCTAATAGAACTCAAATTGAAACAATCGAGCACATGCGACAGAGTCTTACATCTCGATATCCCGTTTATGGTGTAAAAAGACCTTCATGTTTAATTAACTTACAAGGTTTTAACATTATATCCGGTTTCGTACCAGACAGTATGCACTGTGTTTGTTTGAGAATAGGGGAACTATTTTTAGAGTATTGGATTGAATCGAACAACTTGCCATATTCTTTGTCCAATAATGATATTAATAAAATTGATAACTTGTTATTAAAAACTCCCAATCAAGTTGCTCGTTTATCTCGCTCCATACGAGATAAAAAATATTGGAAGACAAGAGAGTGGGAGAATTGGATTCTGTACTACAGTTTACCGATACTACTATGGTTTCCTTATAAAGAAATATGGGTAAAGCATTGGTCACTTTTAGTAGAAGCGCTCCATATTTACTAAAGAAAAGCATTACACGTATCGAAGTCAATTATGCTCATACATTATTGACAAAATTTGTTGTTTACACCGAACACTATTATTCGAAAGCTGCTGTGACATACAACGTCCATCAACTACTGCATTCAGCACAAAGTGTAGCAGATTGGGGCCCACTTTGGGCTCATTCTGGCTATTGTTTTGAAACCGGGAATGGTCAACTAGTTCGAAAAATCCACGGTGCAAAGAGCGTTGTACATCAAAATTTGCAGATCGATAGCAATAAGTCAAAGCGAATTAATTTTAAAGAAACATGTTGCTTTGAAAGAGTTTTCAAATGTAAGTAGTTTTATTTCTTATCTGGACAAAAAACCGCAAAACAAACATGTAAATTATGGCATGCAAGATACTTCGGACCACACTACAAAACTAGCTTAATGTGGATAGAAGAACTATATTTATCTGATGAAAGTCGAACATATTAGAAAATGGTAAAAGAACGGTGTTTGTACACATCATCAAAAAAAAATATAGTTTGATCAGATAATTCGTATGCTTTAACAACAGAGGAGATTTTTATTCACATTGTAGACTTTATTATCGATGTACCAACAAGGAAAGAGTACACCATCTGTCATTTAGTAAATACGGAAGATGTTTTTAATAACAATTCTTTACCACTGAAAAAAGTTGTAAATATTTCAAGATAATTCAGTAGCAAAAGACACCAACTGCATTGAAAGAGTTTGCGTTTTTATAAATATAGATAACATGATGTATATATGCGCAGTGCCAAACTTGTATTTCTATTAATTGTTTTTTACTTGTAAATAAATGTTATAATGTTAAACAAATGACGGTAATTTATGTAGCGAAATTAAATAATTGATTACATGTTATTTTTTAGTTTTTTCGTTACGTAATAAAATGTTTCTAAATTTTTCGCAATTAAATTACATGATTTTGTTATGCGACTTAACTGGTTAAAAAGATGAAAAATAACATGTGATTACGCGATTCAACAAATTAGGATTTTTCTGCGGAATAATTCGCATGTAGCTAAATTTTTGCATGGACCTTTATTTCGTCGTTAAAAACAATATGTGAAAAGTCCCCATCGATGTGACCTCTGCTAAAAATTTTACAGAGGGTCAAAGGTAAAGAAGAAACAGTTTTTCGCGAATATCTCTTTATTCATTAGTCCTATGGCAAAAATAGTTATTACAAAATTTGTAGCTTATAAAATTCTCTACAAAAAATGTTCTATAAGTTTTTTTCGTACAAGCAATACTTTTTACGTAACAAATTTTGCAAAATATACGCTGCGCGGTAAATTTACGGAGCGCGCTGACAGACGTCAAATAAATTGAAGCGTCGCACACGCGCACAAAAAATGTCATATCTTTTGAACAAATCATCGTACAGAAATGATCAAAGAATTGTTGAAAAGCTGAAACTTTCAGCTTTTTAATGCAATTTGGTTTATTATTCTACGACAATTTTTGAAAATTCTACGATGGTTTAAACAAATTGTTACATGCATTTTTTCCTTTTTTCATAAAATCAGTCACAAGTAGGTTCCAAATTGCTTAAAAAAAACGCCAGCAAGATATTACGGTATATACTTCATACTTTGACCCTACCAGAGGAAAAAAATTACAAAAATTTTTTTCTTTAAAATCGACTTATTGACATTTTCAGTAATTTTTAAAATTTTTGATAAAACGTTAAAATTAAAATCGTCATGACTTGGGGAAAAATTGCGCCAAAAACATTTTTAAAAAAGCAATCAAAAGCTTGAAATGTCTACTTTTAGGTCCTACATCGCAATATTCCTCATTTTCTTGCATTTTTATTTATTTATGTAAATATGCGAGTTGTAGCGAAAAATCTTGTTTAAACAAAGGACTACATATTTACTTATAGTAGTTTTGTATAAAAATTTACGTTTCTCAGGGATAATGCACTGTTTCCACACCACCTCGGAGGTACTGTGCTAAGCGCGTTCTCTTTAAAGTGGTGCCCCCATTAGGCCTAATTCACTGTTTTTCTAAGAAAAATGAAACAAATAAATTTCCATGGCAAACATTCTTTTGCAAACGTAAAAAAACACAAATTTTGCTATTAAGTATCTGCTTCTTCTTTAATTCCCTCCGTTGGGTCGATAACTTCCGCGTCAACTTCTTCAATTTCCTTGGCTTCCGCCAAGAAATCTGCAGGTTTGTCTTCGTAGCTATCGATATAGCATTCTTCGATTGCACCAGGTGCTGCGTTGAGGCAAGACTGGCCATGGCAATGTCCACACACTACTGAACATTTTAAACCCATTTTCCTGCAGCCACAGTTAAATCCGCAATTTTTTGAGCAGTTGCAAAAAATAGAGTTTAACAGAGTGTCCGGAGCAGGTGGTAGCAAAGATGGAATCGGCTCCAAAATATTATTCCTTCTTATCCGTCCCCAGTCTTCAGGATTGAGATCGTTCCCGAGCCATGTTTGCACTTAATAGTACACCCGATACAAATGCTGTTGAGCAGCACTAGATGTTGGTGGAAGAGTAGATAATTTCACTGCCTTAGTAAGCCGTGTTGATTTAGCAAAACAATAATATCTGAATATGTCTATTGATTCCTCATTATGTGGAGCGTTATACATCGCCAAAAGAAAGCGTACTCCATTACTAAAAATTAATTCTGGCGAACATCCTTTCATTTTGAAAACCTCCGCAGAATTTCTCAAATCGTCACGTTTTTCTAATATTTTTAAAGCTTTCTATTTACTTTATTGAACAGAGCAGATGTCGTGTCGCAGCCAGTGATTCCATGCAAAAACAAAATATGGTCTTTACTTTTTGTATATGGGCCAAAACTTTTCAAAGAATATATTTTTTTTTTATGTTGGCTTTTCCTGGTTTAAAAAAATAAATTTCTTTATCAAAAGGAGTTCGTGAAATTAACAGTACTAACAGATCACGTCTTTGCCAACAACAATGCTTGTATTTGTATGAGATTGTTTGAGTGCTGTTTCGATAATGACAACGTCAGCATCGTCTTGATCTTGTTTTACGTTGATGTTAGCAGCTTCCAATGTTTGAAACAGCATGGAAATAAATCTACTTTTGTTGCTTTTATTTGAAATAAATGTTTCTTGACTCATTGGAACATTCATTGATGCATCAAAGAGAACTTCCGTAGATGTAGGAAGTTTGGCAGATCGACGACGTTGTTCCGTAGCTTTTATATTTTAACTATTATCATTGTAATCGTCGAATACAATAATTGTATTAAGTCCAAAATGCCTCTGTATATAATTAATATACATCTCAAAAATTGAATTAAATGTAGCGTCTCGATTCCATATAATACGGTGTAACAGAATGTCTAGAAAATTTAAAAAAAAAGCAATTGAAAGCTTGGAATGTTTACTTTTAGGTCCTACATCGCAATAATCCGCTATTTTTTTGAATTTTTATTTATTTATGTAAATATGCGAGTTGTCGCGAAAAATCCTGTTTAAACAAAGGACTATATATTTACTTATAGTAGTATTGTATAAAAATTTACGTATCTCAGAGATAATGCACTGTTTTCCACACCACCTCGGAGGTACAGTGCTAAGCGCGTTTCTTTTACGTGATGTTCCCAGTAGGTCTAATCCTCTGTTTTTTTGAGAGGAATAAAAAAATCAATTTCCATGGCTTCCGCCAAGAAATCTGGAGATTCGTCTTCGTAGCTGACATAGCATTTTTCGATTGTATTAGGTACTGCGTTGAGGCAAGCCTGGCCATGGCAATGTCCATATACTGCTGAACATTTTAAACCCATTTTCCTGCAACCACAGTTGAATCCGCAATTTTTCGAGCAGTTGAAAAAAATAGAGTTTAACAGAGTGTCCGAAGCAGGTGGTAACAAAGTTGGAATTAACTCCAAAAAATATCATTCTTCCTTATCCATCCCCAGTGTTTAAGATTGAGATCGTTCCCAAGCCATGTTTGCATTTGATAGTACACCCGATACAAATTCTGTTGAGCAGCACTAGATGTTGGTGGAAGAGTAGATAATTTCATTGCCTTAATAAGTCGCTTCAAATTGAAGTAAGCAACGTTAGTATTCGGTGATGTTTAGTTCTCTTCGTGACATTTTCCGAACACGGAAAAAAAAGATTAGCTAAATATGGACAACTAAATTTTTTGCAGCGGTAGCTATAATTTAGCAATAGTAGCAAAACTTTTACCTCTCGCTGCCAAAAATTAGCTCTCGCTGCAAAAATATAACTCTCGCTGCAAAAAATGTTAGTTTTCCTTATTTTACAACATTTTTTAGCTATAGTAGCTAATTTTTTGCTACAGTGGCTAATCTTTTTTTTTCCGTGAAAACTACAAAAATGGAAGAACTGAGCTTCGTTTGCAGCAAATCGCTGTTGGAAGGTTTTTAAACCACGCTCAACAACTGTTGTTGTTGAGCGTGGTTTGAAAACTTTACGAGACGCGAGTGTTGAAAGAAATAATGGGAAAAATTGAACATTTGCGTAATGTCAATTCGATAAAAATTCATGTGCACTGCCGTAAGAACTATACTCGAAGGAAGTAGCATTTTGGCCTTCAAACGGGAGCCGAGATGAAGGTGCCAGCACGCCTACGAGTAGTCCACCACGGAGTAGGATGCGTTCAAGTGAACCAAGTTTCAATTTTAAAGAACTATGTATGTTTTGTGGTGAGAAAGCGTGTGAGGTAAAAGAGAATAAAAAAACTCAAGAAAGTCATCGGAAAATTCACCATGTTTCGACGTTTTCTTTTAAGGACTCCATAATTGCCGCAGCTGATAAGCGTGGTGATAATGTCGCAAAAGCCGTTAAAAAGCGGATTATCCTCGAGCATGACTTGGTTGCAGAACAGGCCAAATATCATTACGATCGTAAAGAATTTTATAAGCTACAAATTTTGTAATAACTATTTTTGCCGTAGGACTAATGAATAAAGAGATATTTGCAAAAAACTGTTTTTCTTTACCTTTGACCCTCTGTAAAATTTTTAGCAAGGGTCACATCGATGGGGAGTTTTTACATATTGTTTTTAACGATAAAATAAAGGTCCATGCAAAAATTTAGCTACATGCGAATTATTCCTGATTGATATAATATGTAAATAAATTAAAATGTATAAAGTAACGTTAAAAAAAGTAACTTTACAAATTCTTATTCTTATACACATACAGGAATAATCAAACATAACTGGGTTAGCGTTAATGTTACGAGGGAAACATTCCGTTACCAATTTGGTACCAAAAAGAAGTAAATTTAGCGATGTGACGGCGTTACAAAGTAATGCGTTACTTCCCCATTTTGGACACATAATTACGTTTATTACAATATTTATTACAATATTTAATAATAAAGAATAATTAACTAATAATTAAGAATACCTTTTTATTTGACGTTAATACAATAATGAATATGCAAAGTAATAATCGCGATAAACGGTATAAAGTACATTCAGTGAAATAAGAAAAATATTCAAGTTAGCCAATTTAAATGCTTTTTGTAGACCGTAATTGAAAAGGGATATAACAAATCAAACCCAGGGCAAGAATATGAAATCTCGTACCGCACTATCAAATTGGCGGCGTCTCAAATAAGAAGACACGATTTGGAAACACCATGCTATAAGGTAATAACCATAGGTTTTTCTAAATTTAATTCTTTATTATCACTTCTAGCAAAATCGGTAAAAGCCGAGGTATTCCGAATACTTCGCTATCAGATTCTAAAGACTCCGAAAGTCCGAATAATCACGAGATTCATACATCTCAAAATCTAAATACACGCAAGTGTACAAAAATAAAAATTATTAAGTGCAAAAAGTGTGTGTGTAACTTTTCCCGTTTCATATATTAACAAGCTACTTAAAATATAATTAACTGCAGATTAAACTATATAGTTTATTTTACAATTAATGCAAATTCTACAATAATTTTAAATAATAATATTACTGTATTAGAGACGCGGTAGCGTTTCGCGCCAAGTATATTTTTTTATTGTTAACATTATTTTTAACAAGATTAATAAGATACATAAGCGGTACATCCTTCATTAGGGGAAGTGTGTATAAAACGGCCCCCTTAAGGAATAAAGTGATTTTACTTCTAAAGGAAACCATATTTGGATTCAAAATACCGTCAGAAGTTTTCATTGACATCTTTGTTAATTGAAAAAGTTTAATATAAGCATCCCCTAAATTTTCAAAATTAGTAGCAAACAAAAAACTGCAGACATGCATTTTGGCCGTTTTACCCACACCTTTTGGGTAAAACGGTTCCGGTATATAATTTATTTCTATTTTATATATATCTTTGTGGTATACTTATTTTATATATTGTAATATAAACTACAAAAAGGCAGGCTTACTCTAAATAAATTTAGACATATTTCAATAGGTAAATAATTAATTTTTATTTGCAAAGGTCACAGATAAAATTTCCTGTCTCGGCGCAGCCCTCATGGCACCATTTCCTACAGAAAATGCACTAAATCCATTTTTTTTGTTTACTAAACTGAATTAATTTTCTCCACAAAAATGACATTCAACGTCTTCCTCTTTGTCTTACCTACAAGTAAGCTGGTTGGCCGTTTTACCCACAATTGCAAAAATATCAAAAAGATCTAAACAAAACTTTTACTTAATTTTAAATAAAAGATTTCTGAAAATATTCGGCTTTCAGGATCACTGCAGATATTTAAAAAAATATAAGCGACTAGGAACATCGCATGGGAAAGAGAAGAACACTTAATAAAGCTTGGTCTTACCTTAGATCAGACATAACGAAAGTAGGAAAATTGCGCAAAATTGCGTTTTGCGTCCGTACGAAGTTTGTTATTGATACCAAAATGCACGAGGCACGTCTGTGACATGTTTGCAACCTAACCTACTGAGTCGCCCGACGACAGCACTGCGTATTTCTGAGAAACAAGGGGGAGGCCGTTTTACTCGGCGGGGCCGTTTTATACACATTTCCCCTACATCCTTTCGTGAGCGAGATGCTACAGCGTATCATTTACAGAAAGGAGAACGCTTCTTTAGAAATAAACCATTGAATTTTTTAAATAAGTCAATATTATCGACAGATTTTTAAATATTGGAGAAAAATATAGATTTTTATGATTATTATATACCTATACTCAAAAATTATAGTATAAACGGGAATTGGATCTATTCACTGCAGTGCAAAATATAAATGAAGAATCGCTTAAGGGCAATTATTAATTGTCTAATATGATTTCTTAGAGCCAATACTTACTCAACAAAGACGGTTTCAATATCTATTTCAAGAAAGAACATTATCAATTAACCGAGAGCATCAAAGCACGCGGCGTGGTTTACACTCTGCTACAGCTATCGGATGAGCAAAAGCGTAAGGGCGTAATAGCAATCTCAACGGGCAACTTCGCTTTTATTCTCTGTCATTATGGGCACAAATTTCGTATACCGGTGACAGTAGTGTTGCCGACAACGGCAGACGAGAAAATCGAGTTGTGTAAACACTGTAGACAGTTCACAGAATCACAAATATCAGTGGTCGTCCAGGGTAACAATATGCTAGAAGCTCATAAAATCGCTTTGCATATCGCCAAGACGAAAGGCTTATTTTATCTTGACGGGTACTTCTTTTTAGCAAAATCTAAATTAAAATACATTCTCGTTAAAAGATAATATTTTCATGAATTATTTCTATTTTTTATATTCTTCTAATTTTATTGTATGAAAATTAAATAATTAAAGGACGTTATACCTTTCTAATTATACTTTATTATTGTTGAAAAAATGCTTATTATGTTAATAATTTCCTGATTGATTATTTAAAATTTTCTGATTAGAAACAACCACCCAAATATGATCATTGGCCAAGCCACATTGGGCTTGGAAATCATGAAACAAGAACGTGAAATCGACACAGTGTTGTTGCCAACGACAATTGACGGCTGTGGATTAGCAATAGCTATTGCAACGGTTATCAAAGAACAGAATTCAAAAGTGAAAATTATTGTAAGTTAATAGATGCTTTTCTATAAGTTGTCATTTGTACATTATTTTTTACTAATTAACCGTAGCAAGAAAATATTGTATAATTTGGATAAATTTGTTGATTATAATCTCTATTTTCTCTTTTAGGAGATCCAAAGTCAATACTTTGATCCTTTATTCCAAAACGTGATAAAACAAACGGATTTGCCTAATGAATTGGAAATTCGCACGAGAGAGTATATAGCGTGTCCTCTTAGAAACTTACCGAGTTGTGTGATCGACCGGATTATTCAGATAGGTCAGTCGTTGGTGCGTTCTGCGTCCGATTATCTACATGAGGCTGAAAATTTTTATGATCAATATGGAGCAATTGCTTTTGCTCCGATTTTATTCGGTCTGCTCGATGAGCTAAAGGAAAAAAGGTAATTTCTTTCATAAATTTGATAGTTTTTTCAAATTATTAATTTTGTAGCAACGCGTTTTGTGTATTACATAATTATAAAGCACGTACTAGTCGGTTTCAATTTTTTAATATTATTTAATAACATTATAATTTTCTGTCTGTGCGCGCCAGAGTGGTAATACCTCTATTCGGCAAAATGGATTCGATTAAGGATTTTGCGAGAAATAGACGAAAATTATAAAAAACTCGTGTTGCCTCTCACCGTTATATCAATAGATTGCTGACAAAGCTGAAGAAAGAAAATCGTACGTGTCTATAATTATAAGCATATTCAGGTAAAATCAGGAATACAGAACATAACTCGAAAAAGGATTGGATCAAAATTACGAAAAAAATAGTTACAATGACGATGATTTTCAATTAGAAACTCAATACCAAAATAATTTTATTGAAAATTCTGTACCGGTATCAGATATACCTGTATTTTTATAAAAACGCAACGCTAGGAATCTTCAATTATATCAGTGATCAGTGACGATCATGATATCAAATGTCATATTATAAACAAATTGTTCAAAATCTGACATGTACATGATATTTCGGCATCACACAAGTATCACTGCTATATTGTTGAATGGAAATATTTTTAAATTAATCAGATTTGCAGATTTATAATGTTTTATGAATGTAACTACGATATCGATAACGGTACATAAAGTATGTAAGAACACGGTTAAATTAATTGTAATTTTCCGAGTTTATATATTCTTATATACATATTATTGCTAACAATAAGTATCATTATTTAGTCTTTTCTCGTAAAGTTATGGTACACTTGTGTCGAAAAAATTCTCAAATACATTTTCAGGAAATTTGCTTATTTCTTTGGATAATTTGAGTTTTAAAAAAAATCACGCTTTTGTTTTTCGATTCTTTTTGAAAAACGATTGTAGTCAAAAAGGATATTAGCAAACCAAAAAAATTCAAGAGAACATAACGTAATTCTCAATTTGATCATCAACCGGTTTTAAGATACTAACTGTAGAATTTACCTTTAAATGAAAGTCATTAATTATTTTAAAATTAGACTTGAGTTGGAAAACAATCAACTAACGTTTCTCAAATTTAAATGTATTGCGACTGTGTACTCTTTTAGCATGTGGTACATATACTAAACAAATAAGATTAATACTCGCGCGAAAACGATTTTCACTAGTTTTCTTCAGCGTTTTTTCACTTTTCCAGAACAAACGGAGAATGCGATAATATGACTCATCTACAAAAAAAAATGCAAAATTGGAAAGTATGTACATTTTATCATGTAAGTTACTATTCTATTTTTGGTGCGTTTATATAAACCATTAATGTTATAAAACAAAACCTAGCGCACAAATTTTGAGCATGTAAACAAAGGAAGACATCTAGAGCAATGAACAATAAACCTAATAAATTGTTCATTGTCCATATATTCCAAGTATTATATATATATAAATATACTAGCTGGTTACCCGGGCTTCGCCCCGGAGGACTTCTCGCCCCATTGTAGACATGAGTTAGTACATAGACAACAGAGGAAATGAACAATACGATGAAGAAATTTAAATCTGAAGCAAAAGAATTGGAGCAAAAGTACGAACAAACACTAACATAATTTTAATTCATTTCTATTATGTCATGAGATAATATTGTTCATTACAATCAAACAAAAGTTTATTGGAGTCAAAATCGATTTAAAATAATTAAATACCGTAACGAAGCACGGGTATTAGGCTAGTAATAAATACAAAAATAAACGTTTGATGATGATTTATTCAACACTATCATTAGGAATCTGGAAAATTTCAGCCATTGCATCAAAGAATGCGGTAATCCGAGTGTTAAAGTTATATTTGTCGATGTATGAACGAAGAAAAGTTATTTAAAGCAGCGAATTTGTATATTGATCAGTTTTTTTATTATAGCAGAGAATGTGCTGTACAGATATTAACCGTCGAAGTTAACAAAACAGAAATAATTTGTTAAAGCAGAGAATAGTTGGTATATGAAAAGTACATATTTATATTTACAATGAATAGTTGTTATATAAATATGTACTTTTTATATACCAACTATTCTTTGCTTTAACAAATTATTTCTGCTTTGTTAACTTCGACGCTTAATATCTGTAGCAGAAATAATTTGTTAAAGCAGAGAATAGTTGGTACATGAAAAGTATGCTTTGTAAGTTGAAGCGAGGTCCACTCTGTACAGGGTTGGGAGGGGGGATGCGGAGGTGGCCGCGGTGGCGAACACAGCAAACGGAGAACAACGTTTCTTAATTGTAAATTTTCAGCTTCGAGTTTTGCATCGCAATATCTCCGCTTGTAGGGCACGTAGCGGAAAAATAAAAACACTTTTATTATACGAATTTGGTCCAAGCTATCCATTAAGCCTAGTTGAAACTTAATCCGTTCGCCAGTTATCGAGATCTAAAAATCTCGGGTACTCGCAACTCGTTGCGTAAAGCGTTAATAGAGCCACGGCCGGCGGTCTCGCTCCGCGCGTACTTGGCGCGAGACACTACCATGTCTCTTGATTACTTTGATTTTTCCAAGGTAAAGATATTACTTGGATTTTTTCAAGGTAGATTATCAACATAAATTATAATTTTAAACAATAAGCAAAACCCGTTCGTAATTACCCCAGCTACGATTCGGCATTGCCCCGCGTGCGGCGGGTAACTCCGAATGGCAAAGTTTTGCTTTTTGTTTAAAATTGTTCACGTTGAAAATTTATAAATATTATTGTAATTTCGCAATTCTTCCATTCTCCCATACCCTTAAAACTATTTTTGTTAATAAATTTATTGTGGAATAAGGAAGCAAGTTATATTTTTAAAAGTAATTGTTGAGCTGAGTATAAGAACCGAAAGAAAAATACATAGAAATTAATTCACAGGAGACACAAAGGGTTCTATAATTCACCCCTGAATCTAGATTTGCGCCATTAGAGGTTGATTAGGGCAAAATCCTGAATTACGTTTTTGAGCATTTGTATGGGTGACCTTTGTAAGCAAAAACCAAGTCGATATCTCATCGGGCCTAAGAGATATTGACGAATCCGTGAAAATACATTTTACCCCTTTCTACTCCTTTAGAAATTGAATTTTTAAAAATCCCTTTTTAGTGGGTACTTACATTATGAGAGGAATACACCCCTCGAATTTCATGTTTCTAGGTTCAGGGGTTTGGGCTGGGCGTTGATGAGTGAGTGAATGAGTCAGTCAGTCAGTAAGGACATTTGTTTTTATATATATAGATTATTAACGAATCCCCGAAAACAAATTTTACCCCTTTTCACCGCCTCAAGGGACGAATTACTAAAAATTCCTTCTTAGTGGGTGCTTACGTCATGAGAGGAATACACTTCCCAAATTTCATGTTTATAGGTTCAGGGGTTTGGGCTGGGCGTTGATAAGTGAATGAGTCAGGACATCTGTCTTTATATATATAGATGTAGACTTCTATAATTGATAAATAATCGTCGGCTTTATTTAACTTCTTTCTTAGATGTTCGAAATTCTTCCACTCTCCCCTACAACCCTTAAAGTTATTTTTGTTAATAAATTTGTTGTGGAATACGGAAGCAAATGTTATTTTTTTTAAGTAATTGTTGTGAATGAAAAATACATAGGAATTAATTTACAGGAGATACGAAGGGTTCTATAATTCACCCATAAATCCAGATTTATCCTTTTAGAGGATGATTAGGGCAAAATCCTGAAATATGTTTTTGAGCATTTGTATGGGTGACCTTCGTAAGTAAGAACCAAGTCGATATCTCATCGGGCCTAAGAGATATTGACGAAAATACATTTTAACCCTTTTCACACCCTTAAGGGTCGAATTTCTAAAAATCCCTTCTTAGTGGGTGCTTACGTCATGAGAGGAATACACTTCCCAAATTTCATGTTTATAGGTTCAGGGGTTTGGGCTGGGCGTTGATGAGTGAGTGAGTGAGTGAGTGAGTGAGTGAGTGAGTGAGTGAGTCAGGACATCTGTCTTTATATATATATATATATATATATATAATGGGTAGAAAAGTTATTTTATAAAATATTTGTTATTGCTACCGTTAGTCAATATCTAAGAAGTAATTACCATTTTGATTTCGTTACATTTTTCTTAATATTAACATATTTATTATATAGTCATTATTTACAATTTTACTGTTTATCAGAGAACGAAAAAATTATATGCAAATATAAATTGAAATGTATAAAAACGTTACAAAAAACCTTTCCAAATTTTAATTTTTATGGAATAATTAAACGTAACTGCGTTAACCGTTAACAACTTATTATTGAAAAGAAGAAAGTAGAGACAACGGCGCGGCGTTACAAAGTAATGCGTTACTTTTATACTTTTCGGTTAAAATACATTCTCGTTAAATGATAATATTTTTATCAATTGTTTTTATTCTTAAATTAAGACTTAATTTTATTATTTAGAAATTATTTAAATTAAAAAATGCTATTATAATACTATTTATATAATTATATTTTATTTTTCCAAGAAATACTTTATTTGTTAATAATTTTATTTAATGTTATGAACAAATTATTCAATAACATTCTTCGGATAGAAACGATCATCCAAATATGATCATTGGCCAAGCCACATTGGGCATCGAAATGATGCAGTATTTGATGAAGTTTCATGCAGTAATATTACCGACGACGATCAATGGTTGTGGATTAATAACCGGTATTGCAATGGCTATCAAAGGATGGAATTCAGAAGTAAAAGTTATCGTAAGTGAATAAATGCTTTTTCTATAATTGCCAATTGAAAGTTATTGTATTTCAATTTCGGTCTAATAAAATACATATCTATAATTCGATCACTGAACAAGAATATTACATCCACTTTAAATGGAAAGTTGTGTGGATTACATGAAATCTCAAATTTTAGGAAGTGCATCTAAAATTAACGGATGATACGGTAAGTCTGGGACACTGTATAATTCGACTCAACAAGAAGATTATACGCATCCACTTTGAATATAAAGTTGTGGATTACATGAAATCTCAAATTTTAGGAAGGCCATAGAACACTTTTTAACAATGAGGTCGAAAATATTAGAAAACAAACAATATTGACTAATGAATTGGAAAATATCGTGACAGGGTATATATGTCATGAAAATCCTACAGGCATGCTAAATAGTTTGATTGACAGGTTTATTATGGTAGATGATACTTTGGTTATAGAAGCCGAACGTCTACTGATAAATGAAAACATCAACGATTTTAATGCATCGATTGGTTTAGCTGCAATTTTGTCTGGTCAACTCGATGATCTAAGGGAAAAAAGGTGACTTCTTTTATAAGTTTGATAGTTTCTTCTACAATTTGTTTATTCTATAATGGCGCCTTTTATATATAATAAGTTTCCATAAAACAATAAGACTGGGCGGTTTCAATCTAATAATAATATAATTTAATATTATAGTATTACAATATAATTATTTTATAACGTTATAATTCTTTCTGTACATGCCAGAATATTACTACCTCTGTTCGGCAAAATTGATTCAATGAATGGAGTGATAAGTGAACAAAGATTGGTGCAATTACGTGCTGCTACTACTGTTCCCTCAAGATTATTATGAATAAGCACGTTTATTTTTCTGGATCGTTGACAAAGATGAATCATAAAAGAAATTGTGCATATTTATTGTATAAAGCGTTTACATAATCTGCAAAATCTGGAATACAGAACAAGTTGCACTACTCAAGAGGGAGAATTTGGACAAAATTACGAAAAGGACAGTTTTATCTACGATACTTCCGAACCATGTACCGGACGTGTCTGTTTTTTAAAAATAAAAACGCAATGACAAGAACCATTAATTATACTTGTAACGAGCTTCGAATACCGATCAATATATAAACAAAATTTAACAAATCTGATAAACACATGACATTTTGGTGTTTCACAGGTATCGCTACTGTTATATTATTGAATGGAGATATTATTAAATCAAGAGCAAAGGTTTCTGAGTGTAGGTTTCTTAATGCACGTTTCATGAAATCGATAACGTAGAAAAGCTAAGATATATAACAATACGTTTGGAATTCTTCACAAACTTTGAAACTTATCTTCTTTATTTCATTTATATCTTGTCTCTTTTTATAAAATCATTATATGTCAAACGTGTATTCTTTAATACATCATGTCATAAAACTCGATTGATTTAATAATATCGATATTCAGTATCCTCCAAGAGTTATATTTTATTAATTAAAATTACATTTAATTAATTTTAAATAATAAGTAAATTAAGTAATCTTGTGTACACACATTTACATATATATATATATGTAATTTTATGTATTTATGCAATTATATGTAAATTATATATGTAAATGTGCACATACTTTTAATAAAATTATAACATAAGAAAATTACGTATCTGCTGAAACACACTCACAATGTTTAAGAAAGAGTCAGAATAACTTTACATTAATTCAAATATTTTTTTATATATTTATGCAAAATGTCCTACAAAAAACGGATAAAATTTAAAAGATAAAACAAATATTAATTGATGTAAAATTATATTAACATATAAAAATATACGAAACCATAATTAAAATCTGAAAATCTCTAAAATAAAAATTATGATAAATATAGAAAAAAAACGCAAAAATAAATAACTAGAGTATATAACACTTTTTCGTTATACCACAAATCTATTCCTAAAAGTCCTCGTTATTTATTATATAGGTTTGATAACCAAAATGAACAAAGTATAGTTACCGCAGAAGGAAAAAAATGGAGACTTTGGGAGACTACAAAAAATGATTTGTTACTGACAAATAACGCCTGCCTTCGGTCAGGAAGTGATTAGTTTCCGACGAGAGTTTTTTTGACTGTATATAACTTAAACTTTATCTACTATAATTGTAACATTTATCGAAATATCACAGTTTCTTTCTTACAACTAATTATTGATATTATCGCATATAAATATATGCATGAGCAGCAAAAATTCACTTTAAACAAATAATGTATCTATTAGACCAAATTGTAAAAATTTAGAACAACTTAAAATTAAATTAATTCAAATTTCTTTTCCACATTATATACAAAAACACAAGTAAAATAAAAAAAAATTGAAAAAATATGAACTGATGTGAAATAGTGTATACATATCTACATACTAAAAAGTATAAAAACAAAATAAAAGTAAAAATCTCTAACATAAAAATTATGTAGAATGCAGGACACAAATGCAGAAATAAATAACTGCTACATAATACTCATTTCATCAAATACGACAGATATTTCTACATGACCTTTCAGTTAATTATCATTAAGTCTTTATTAGTTATTTATTTATCAAGTAATGTTGGTGTGGTTACAAAATTTATAAACACAGTTTATTTATCGCAGAAAAAACATACAGAAACTTCGGGTAAGTACAAAAGATTAGTTGTTATAATGACAAGTAACATCTGTCCTGTGTGTAGAATTAACTAGTTTCTAACGAGAGGCGAATCAGTCTCGACACTAATCCTTGTCATCGATTTTTTACATTTGCGCTTCAAGTAATTCTCATCGGAAGAGTAACATTTTACTTTATATATTTATATCTCTTTTATTAAAGAGAAAACAGAAGAATGGAAAGATTGAAAAGTAAAAGTAAAATAAGAAGAACGGAAGTAAAAGAAGAGGACGATTTGACATTTTCTTATGATTTGGTCCGCCCACTGTATCGCCAAGTATACAAAGTATACCCGCACGGAGTTCTCGCAGTACACAAGAACGATGCTACATGGGTATGTTTGATTTAATTAAACGTAGTTGTTTGGTATACTCACGCAGAATGTACACCGATGCGTGACGGATCTATGACAATATTCTCGTATTTCAAAAATAGTAGTTTTCAGAAATATACGTAGACATAACAATATTCCTCAATCATTTGAATATTATTTTAATAATAAATGTTAGAAATAATCTTCGCATTAGGCAGGTCATCACGTATATTTGGTAAAGAAGGAAAATGTAAAAGTGTTTTATTTTATAGAACGTACTTGAAAAAGGATCCGAGAAATTAGATCTAACGAAAAGATACAAGATTTCATACGATATAATCAAATCGGCAGAGTCTCTGGTGAGAAATTATGTTAAGAAAGCAACACATGACCAGGTAATCAATATCATAATATCTCTTTAATGTAACTATTTGACCTTCGTACTTTCAGCAAATATGTCAAAAACAGGCAACCTAAAGTATATAAATACTTATTCAATATCAAGTTCTTATAACTCCATCAATTTCAACATTTATAGATCTCAAAATTTGAGTACATGAAAATAAGAAAAATATGAAATGTAGAAATGTAACATCTATTTTGCATATTAAATTATTTGGGACAAATTTTACTGTATACTAAAATAAATTACATAAAATTATGTAATACAAATTACCGGATTATTTTAATGTAATGATTTGATCGTGTTTTTCGCAATATTAGAGTACCTATACCTATATATGTATGATTTTGATGGACGCACTGTAAGCCCAAATATTCGGCATGATGCATCACCTAAAGCTAATCCTTAACCAAATGCAATATGATAGCTTCAGATTCACCATCTTGGCAATAGAGGATTCGAAATTCTGCTAAGGGAACAATTACACAGCGTTACGAGCAGCGTCGATGCACGCGGTGCGGTTTATTCTCTGCTAAAGTTGTCGGCCAAGCAGAAACGCAAGGGCGTGATAACAATCCCAAAAAATAGTTTCGCTCCTTCTCTCTGCCATTTTGGCAAAGAGTTTGAAATACCGGTGACTGTTGTGATACCGAAATCAGGGACAGATAAAGAAACACTCAATGTGTGTGAATATTTCGAAGCAACAGTGCTCGTCCGTCAGGATCATATACGGAATATGGTAGAAGCACATAAAGAAGCTCTGCGTATCGCCAAGGAGAGAGGCTTTGTTTACATTGACGGGTACTCTATTATATTAAAAATCTCAATTAAGTGAAAGTCGGGGTAGAAACTTTATTTTATAAAAGAAATTCCTTATTGTTACCGTTACTCAATATCTAAGAATTAGGTAATTAACATATTCGTTACATTTTTCTTAATTACATATTTAATATTAATATATTTATTATATGTATAGTCATTATTTAGGTATAATTTTTCTGCATGTTTGTCAGACAACGTGGAAATTATGTAAATAAATTAAAATGTATAAAGAAACGTTAAAAAGTAACTTTACAAATTCTTACTCTTATACATAGGAATGATCCAACATAACTGTGTTAGCGTTAATGTTACGAGGGAAACATTCCGTTACCAATTTGTTACCGAAAAGAAGTAAATGTAACGATATAACGGCGTTACAAAGTAATGCGTTACTTCCCCATTTCGGACAAAAATACATTCTCGTTAAATAATAATATTTTTCCATCAATTGTTTCTATTCTTAATTCAGATTTAATTTTATTATTCTAAAATGAGTTAAATTAAAAGATGTAATTAGTATCACTATTTAATAAACATTTTTTATTATCTCAAGGGATAATTGATTTGTTAATAATTTTATTTAGGCCGGTATTCATAATCGGATCTTATTTCAGGACCGTTTTAAGTAATGTCTTAAGACGCAAATCTGGCTCTGTGATTGGTTTAAAACGTCTTAAGATTGTGCTTAAGACGGTCTTAAATATAAGATCCGACTATGAATACCGGCCTTAATCTTATGAACGATTTATTCAACGACATTTATCGGGTAGGAACGATCATCCAAATGTGATCATTGGCCAAGCAACCTTGGGCATAGAAGTGATGGAAAAAAGTGAAAATGTTGATCAAGTCCTATTACCGACAACGAACAATGGTTGCGGACTTACTGTGGGTCTTGCAATGGCTATCAAAGGATACGATCCAAATATAAAGGTTATTGTAAGTGAGAAAGTGCATTTTCATAACAGTAGATCGTAAAATGTTATTTCCCATTTCGATCTAATGAGCTATTATTTATTTTAAGAAGAAGGTTGTATTCTGGAAAAAGTAGAATTTTACGAAACTTTACATGTAATCTCTATTTCCAGGAGGTTCAATATGAATCTAATTTTTCAATAGACCCCGTTAGAAAAGAATCTATGTCCAATAATGAATTAGATATTAAAGTATCAGAGTATGATTGGCATACTACTAATAATGCTAGAGCAATAGTGCACAATTTGTTTGACTCGATTGTTAAGGTAGAAAATACGCATGTTAAAAAAGCGATTGAAATTATACGACAAAAACCAACGGGAGTCACCGACTTTAATCAAGCAATTGGTACAGCTGCAATGTTATCTAAGCAAATCAATTTGTCACATGGAAAGAGGTAACCTTTGTCACATAAGTTTAATAGTTTATAATTCGTTACCTAATTCCGTAGTGGTGCGTTTTACACGAGTTTCGTGACCATAAAGTACACACTATATCCCGTTTGTATTTAATAAAGTTGTAATTTCATATATTAATATATAATAGTATTTATATATTAACATCATAATTATTTTATGCACGTCAGGGTGCTAATATTTTCATACGACAAAATGGATTTGCCGATTGAATTAACAGATAATCCATGTTTGGACGAACCTCGTGCTGGCCCTTCAAACGCTTGAATTAGGCATCTGTACATATCTAAATAGATCATTGACAAAAAGGAATCTTAAGAAAACTTTCGCACATTCAAGAATTCAAGTATAATCTATAAAATCTGGAACATAGAACAAATCGCACAACTCAAGGAAGACAGTACTTGTAGATAAAGTTACGAAAAAATAGTAAGAAAAGTGTTTCAACGACAATGTTTTTCAACTATACACTTAATACTACAAAAATTTTATTAACATTTTTCTATCTGTATAGCAAATATATATATTTTTATAAAAATGGAGTGATATAAACTTAAATTATATCGGTCTTACATAACAAATATATACATACATATATAAGATGACTTTTTTAAATGTGATATACATAATACATGATTTTTCGTACGGATATTGCTACTGATATATCGTCGAATAGTAATATTATTAAACAATTGCATATTTGTACTTGTACCTTTTGTGAAACTGCAACAAATGCCGTATTATATGCAAACTAAGGTATATATGATAAACCAATTAGAATTGTATTTTATATACCATGCTTGGTTCATCATTATTCTTTTATAAAATTATAGCAAACGTGTATTCTATAGTACATTATAAATATGTCACAAATTTGGATTGATTTTATAATATCCTCTATCATGCAGAAAAGTTTATATAGGTATTTATGTATTATTAACTACAAGTTAAATAATTTCGTCAAATTTAATTAATATATTATATATATATATACATATATATGTATAATTGTATATTATATATACATATTATATATACATATTATATATTAACGTGTATTTGTCGTAATTAATTAAATTTGATACATAATCTATCACGTATACATTGTATATACCTGTATACAATATATATATATATATATATCATGTA
This sequence comes from Leptothorax acervorum, assembly GCA_035220615.1. Lineage (NCBI taxonomy): Eukaryota > Metazoa > Arthropoda > Insecta > Hymenoptera > Formicidae > Leptothorax > Leptothorax acervorum. The sequence continues at coordinate 2,002 of JASTWQ010000258.1, read as the reverse complement.
TATGTATATATGTATACCGATATAATAAGAAAAGTTACCACTCTTTATATCAATCAATTTTTATCTTGGTTACACATATATAAAAATCCGAAAACTGTATATAGATAGATGTTTTTTATACAATTTTAAAATCTTGCTTTAAACTTAAAACTCTATGGGCGACACATGACGAAATCTTTCTTGATTAAGTATGCTCCGTAAATTAGTGCTACTAGAATTTTTGTTCTTGATTTTCGTTTCTTTTCGATATCAACCGATTAAAATCAATAATTGAATATTAGAAAACCAAATATATCATAGTAGGAACATGTGATTTTTCTCTTATCGTAAATGACTTGCATGATGTTTGACTCAAATCAATCATCTATCAATTTTCAGATATTGATTTTAGCATTTAACTTTATTTTTACAATAAATGTTAATATCACTAATCGTTTAAAATTAATTACGTTTGGTTTAAAATCTTACCTACGGTCAATTTGTTAATAAATTTATACAAATATACTATTGACAGTGAAGTGTATATGTGTATGCACCTCTTAATCAAGTGACACATATTAAAGAATTAAAAATGATACAAATATAAAAAATAATTTTTATTTATTTGCCTTGATCAGCGTTTGTCTTTAAAGAAATGACGATAAGCAAGTTTCTACGTGGCACATTGAATTTTAAGAAAATGCGAAATTAAAAGAGAAATCTACATTTTATTTGCAAATTGTATGATTTTTATGCTTGTGTCATATAACTTTGTATACTTATCTTTTTGGAGAGTAATTCATAGATTAGATGTTACAAGATTAAAAATCATGAAATTTAAAATTTTAATAATACACAGAAAGAAAGAAAGAAAGAGAGAGAGAGAGAGAGTGAGTGAGTGAGTGACCGGATATTGTTAATATATTCGAAATTATTGTTTCTCAAATAATCTCTATTTTAATTTCTTTTTTATCAGCGTATCAATATAAATATTTAAATTGTCGCATACAAATACACCGTGTATGAGCATAAATAGCAAAAGCTCACTTTAAACAAATTACGTATTTATTGGATCAAATTGGATCAAATAAAAATTTAGACTTAATATTAAATTAATTCAAATTTATTTTTCAAACTATTAGGTATATACAAAAAGACAAGAAAAATTGCAGAAAATTGAACAAATATTAACTGATGTAAAAATTTATCAATGAGAAATAAGAAAACAAAATCAAAATCTAACAATCTCTAAAATAAAAGTTATGTAGAATGCAGGGCACAAATGCACGAATAAATATAACTCTACTGTGCAATACTTATTTCATCTTATGACAGATCTATAATTCTACATGTCCTTCTACTTTGTTATTAAGTCATTATTAGTTATTTATTTATCAAGTAAAATTGGTTTTGTTACATCGTTACACAATTTATAAATACAGTTTATTTACCGCAGAAGAAACATAGGTACAGAATTTTTGGGAAAGGACAAAAGATTAGTTGCTAATGACGAGTAATGTCCGTTTTCGGCGAGGAACATACTAGTTTTCGACAGAAGCCGAGTCAGGCTTGACACTAATCTTTGTCACCGATTACATTTGCGTAATCAAGTAATTCCAATCAAACAAGTAACATTCTACATTATATATCTGCGTCTCTCCCAATACGAAGAAAACAAGAGAATGGAAACAGAAGCAAGAGAAAAGAACGATTTGACATTTTCTTATAATTTGGTCCGCCCACTGTTTCGACGCAGAAACAAATACAGGGCATACATATGGATATGTCTGTTTAGATTATCGTAGTTTCGCAGTTTTAAAACTCAATATAGGTACTCATTCAGAATACCGTGTACCGATGCGCGCTACATGACAATTATTCTCGTATTTCGAAAATAGTTCTCATGCAGCAATATATGGAAAAATAACAATATTCCTTAATCATTCGAATATTATTTCAATAATCGGTATATCACGTATATTTGGTGAAGTAGGGAAATGTAAATTTAGTGATTTATTTCACA